>JXCR01148124.1:77705-103448 GCA_002079205.1 Phalaenopsis hybrid cultivar
GAGAAAAGTGATTACACTAGGGTCAAGTCATCTAATTTAATTTTTAGCACTGAGCTGAGTAACGTTCAGACGACTAGACCAACCATCCATTCATCATCAAAACCATATATTGTGGCACAAGACTCACCAATCCAACTAGAAGATATTGATGTTCTACCGTCGCATGGTGAGATTGTTGTGTCGATTACAATGTCTGAATTGGATCGACACCTTGGTTTGAGAAGCTTTTATATTACAATTTAGATTTTGATTTTTTTCTAATGTCTATATTTATGTTGNATCAAGTCATCTAATTTAATTTTTAGCACTGAGCTGAGTAACGTTCAGACGACTAGACCGACCATCCATTCATCATCCCAACCATATATTGTGGCACAAGACTCACCAATCCAACTAGAAGATATTGATGTTCTACCGTCACATAGTGAGATTGTTGTGTCGATTACAATGTCTGAATTGGATCTACACCTTGGTTTGAGAAGCTTTTATATTACAATTTAGATTTTGATTTTTTTCTAATGTCTATATTTATGTTGTCTTTTGGTGCAAATGACTCAGTTTAGAGAGATCTAGGTGAGGATATGCCTCTGGCTGGCATCAACGAGAAGCTAGTTGCAGTAAAATAGCATCTAGACCAAGGCAGCCGACACTTAATGAGCACCAGCCAGATTTTGGATTGTTGATTGCTCAAAAGACCCTCTTGAGATCAGCATGAAAGCCCTTAATGGGCACCAGCCAGATTCTGGATTGTTGGCTCGCAACATAGATGAAATTAAGAACATCTTAGCTCAGTCGGCGGGGATCTAATGAGGTGATGAGGTGCACCAGTTGTTGGCTCGTACGAAAAAAGGTGGATGGGATGGAGGAGGTGGTGGCTACTCTTCAACAACTACTATCAGATGTCTAGGAGAGATCCTTGTTACTGTAGGCTCTAGTTGAGATGCACAAATTGAATCATTTTAGGTAAGAGGGAAACATTTATATAATAGGCTACTTCGACCGGGGTATGTCTCGGTTGAAGTGGTGATCGACCCCCTTGTAAAGTATTTCATCTCAGGCAAGATTTTGAATGCTTTTTATAATTTGTAATGTCATTTTTCAAAAAAAAAATTATTTTTCTATCTCATNAGGTATGTCTCGGTTGAAGTGGTGATCGACCCCCTTGTAAAGTATTTCATCTTAGGCAAGATTTTGAATGCTTTTTATAATTTGTAATGTCATTTTTCAAAAAAAAAATTATTTTTCTATCTCATTTTCTTTGTTGATGTGATCATTATATCAACAATTCTTAAAGTTACTGTGAATTATGTGTTTAACCCAGTGTAGTTGTTCGATTTCTCTTAGTTCCCTATATATAAAGGGTGTCAGATAGGTGATGTTACGCTTTACTTAGCCTTTTTCTTCTCACTTCAATTTATTCTCTTGACTTTTCTTTCTCTTCTTGATAGCTTTGAACTATTCTCTAAAGTTCTTCAGTAGTTCGTATGGAACGAATGATTGTAGATGACTCGGGGGGGAGGTGGATCATTTGCAAATGTCATGCCTCTTTGATCCTATCAATAGGCTCAAGTCCCTAGAAAGAAGAACTGAGCTACTCCTTATTTGGTGCTGACCTCCTCTTCTACAAGGATCAATTTTGTTTAGGTCTTCAACTGCCTTTCTTCTAGGAGATACGGTCCATCTACACACACAGTAGAGTCATTCCTGCTTAGTTATTGCCCAACTCTATATGCATCATGACCTTCATCATGTTCTATCATCAATTCAGAGTTTGCTGATTGATTGAGATCTTCAGCTTCTTATTCTCATTTTGACTTAGCTCAGATGAATTCATTCAATTTGCCTATGTCTGTATGTTCCAACTTAACGGGCTAAATAAAATTGAATGATAGTAGACCCTTTTCTATGTGGACTCTTTCTCTAAGGGGTGGCATATCCAAACAATCCTATATGGGGTCGCTCCAGTAAAGGCAAAGATAAAAGTGTTGGATAGAGTGTTGTTGGAGGCTAGGGACATCAACGGGCATCAATTGTCGGTACATCACTATCTCGTCCCAGCAACTGTCAACCAAGCACTATAGTCAGAGACCTTCAGTCTGATGATGGAGGTTGAATGAAAAGTTTCTGAAGCTCAGGAGGCTGAGAGGGAGGCAATAATTACTACTTATGTGGCCAAGAAGAAGGCTAGTATGACTACACATTCTGAAATTGCACACCCTAAGACGCACAAAGTGATAAGTTGACTGAGAAAGATGGTGGTTCTCACTTAAGAAGACTTCGATGGTGCATAACTTATTTATTCTATTGTCTGATTTATCTATTATTTTTCAAATAATTGCTACTGATAAGCTAATCTTCATCAAGAGGACTACTTTTCTTATGCTCTCTAAGAGTGTTTTGTTGATTGTAGGTCCTTCAGGTGCGTAGCATTAAGAGGATGAGAGGATGGCTAGTATNGCTTCTTATTCTCATTTTGACTTAGCTCAGATGAATTCATTCAATTTGCCTATGTCTGTATGTTCCAACTTAACGGGCTAAATAAAATTGAATGATAGTAGACCCTTTTCTATGTGGACTCTTTCTCTAAGGGGTGGCATATCCAAACAATCCTATATGGGGTCGCTCCAGTAAAGGCAAAGATAAAAGTGTTGGATAGAGTGTTGTTGGAGGCTAGGGACATCAACGGGCATCAATTGTCGGTACATCACTATCTCGTCCCAGCAACTGTCAACCAAGCACTATAGTCAGAGACCTTCAGTCTGATGATGGAGGTTGAATGAAAAGTTTCTGAAGCTCAGGAGGCTGAGAGGGAGGCAATAATTACTACTTATGTGGCCAAGAAGAAGGCTAGTATGACTACACATTCTGAAATTGCACGCCCTAAGACGCACGAAGTGATAAGTTGACTGAGAAAGATGGTGGTTCTCACTTAAGAAGACTTCAATGGTGCATAACTTATTTATTCTATTGTCTGATTTATCAATTATTTTTCAAATAATTGCTACTGATAAGCTAATCTTCATCAAGAGGACTACTTTTCTTATGCTCTCTAAGNTGCTTTGGAAATGACTAAAATTTAACTATATAATATGAATTGTAATTACTACCAGCCCAAACCATTTGAAAATGTAAATATTTAGTCCACAAATATGCATCAATATATAGAAGATTCAACAACTTTACAAAAAATTTAACAAAAACTGACTTTCTACTCCGCAAAATTACAAAAAATTGCTATTTTGAAAAACTTACTTTGAACTTCGCCAAAGTAAAAAAAAAATTTATTTCAAAAAACTGACTTTGAACTTCGATATACAACAACTGCATCCACGAGAAGCAGTGTCATGATTGCATAATTTCGTCCGCTATCTGGTCTTGCAATGTCTCCATTTCCCTTGCACCTTCACCTTCGTGCCTGTAAGGATGTTCTGATTCATCCTGGGGTATGGGATATCCGACATGGAATTCAAATGCTTCTTGTGGAATATGATGCAAATTTTCATCTACAGATGCAAAATCCTCATCGGAGCGTGAGTGGTGTCGTCGTATGTAGTTATGCAGAGTCATTGTTGCCACAATTATTTTTACTTTCTTCGAAATGGGTAGGTTGGCATGCCACGTAATATTACTCATTTCTTCTTTCATACCCCGAATGACCTCTCAATGACACCACGTAAAGAAGAGTGTCGTTTGTTAAAAACTTCTTTTCTACCACATGCAACCCCACTTGACCTCTCGAAGTTTGGAATGCCGACGAGGAAGAGCAGGCCTAACGGAATCAATGAGGGCTAACGGAATCAATGAGGGCAGACCTAAAAATCGGGGGTGAGATTCTCAGGGAAAGATTTAAGAGGGAAGAAGAGATGAATGAGATGAGGTAAGATCCAGATTTCTTACCAAAGTCTGAGCGGAAGCTGCCTTTGGCGGAGCAAAAACGGAGCAAGGTTTCCTCGGTGGAGGCGGCAGAGCGGAGCTTTGGCGGAGGAATACCAAACCTTCGGCGGAGGAAGCGCGGGTCTTCGGCGGAGCGGAGGAACAACGAAGAGTCGGCAGCGACGGAGCGACACTTCGGCGCAAGGCACAACGGTGCTTTAGCGCGAGGAACAGTGACGCTGGAGGCGAAGGAGTGCGAATAATGATTTAGGGCAGAGGGCGTACGCGTAAAATATCCCCAATCACGCGTTCGAAACACTGATCGCGGGTCGATACCCGCGATCAACTTTTCTCCGAATCGAAAACCGGCTTATTAAAATAAGCTGCGCAAATGCGCAAAACAAACGGTACGGCGGCGTTTTCAAAAATGCTGCCGCACTTATAAGCTGCCCTAAACATACCCTAACTCTACACCCTTCAAAGATTATTTTCATATTTATTTGCATTAAATCATATGAATTACATTCTTATTTAGATAATCTCATGTGATTCTTTCCAACTATTGACTGAGACAATACCAGCCTGGTTCTTACATGTTGTCACAACAAATTTTAACATCTGGATAGACCAAATCAAGAAGTAAATGAAGTGCATCAAATTAAATCATCAAAACTTCTTCCAACATTAAAGATTAATACTCTTAACAACTTTTATCCAAACTTTAATTACTTATCATTTTAAGGATAAAAATAAAGAAAACTACTCTGTATCCATGGAGAAAACAAAACCACATTTTAATTTAAAAGTAGGAATCATTGTCAAACCAACAAGAAATCTCAATTAAAACTAAAAGTTGTTTAAAAACAAAAGATAAAAACTTATCTCAAATCCTCCACGAAACTCTTGAAGTTCCTTTGAATCTCTTCTCTTTTACAACACTATCAAAATAAACTAAAAACAAAAGGATAAAGTAAATTTGGGTGGTGCTTGAAAATTCCTCCAAAACTATCTCTCAAAACTCCTCAAGACTCTTCCTCTTCAAACTTTTTTCAAAACTTTCAAGCATCCCTTTCAAATGTCTCAACTTCTTTCTTTTATAAGTTTCCCTAGAGGTGCCTTGGAAATTCTTCAAAATGTGTCCAACTTTGATTTATTCTCCAATGGATGCCTCCTTTCACAAGTCTTTTAAAAATATTTTGGTTCCTAGTGGTCATAACCACCCTCTTTAGCCAATAAGTGTCCCAAATGTCTCTTCAAAGTTCGGCCAAATGAAGAAAACGGACAAATAACTTCCTCTGGTGCTTAAGTGCTGGGCCTCTGGCGCTTAAGCGTGGGGCCTCTGGCGCTTAGGTGCTGCCTTCTCTGTTTCACCGGTGCTTTAGCGCTGGATCTGACGCTTAGGTGCCAAAACACTTTTGCACAAAGTTCACATTTTTATTCAAAATTTGATTTTTTTTCACTCCTTTTAGCATTTTTCAATTTTTTACTTGTATCTAAAAGAAAAACACACAAATATCTTCCATTAAAGCACAATATCTAAAAAATAGGTCTAAAAACACTATATATTTTAGGTCTATCACATAACATGTGGTATGTAGAGTTAGCTTTAGAGAGATATATTTTTTATTTTATGAAAGTTGTAGAAAACCTAAGTAAAAGTTTTCAATGATGAAGGTTAATTTCAGAATTAAGATATTAGTATGAAGAGTTTGGAGTTAAGCTTTTGCTATTTGAAGTAAAGAAAACTGTATTTTTGGAAATATTAAGGATTTTAGATTTAAACTTAAAAAAGAAAAAATTGAGGCTTTATGAAAAATCTTTAAAGCTAATACACTTTTGTTAAAGTAAAAAATGTGAGATGTTTTTAACTTTAAGAGGAGGATAGTGGAGTTCAAAATCATTAAAGACTATCCAGATATAGTAATCCTCACATGACATATTAAAAAAACATATTGAAAATGATCCTAGAAGAAAAAGAAAAAGAGAAGCAAAAAGAGAAAATATGTGAGGAGAAGCTTGAGGAGATGTCTAATAAAAAATTGTCTCTACTTGAATCANCATGTAAATATTTAATCCATAAATATGCATCAATATATAGAAGATTCAACAACTTTACAAAAAATTTAACAAAAACTGACTTTCTACTCCGCAAAATTACAAAAAATTGCTATTTTGAAAAACTTACTTTGAACTTCGCCAAAGTACAAAAATTTTTATTTCAAAAAACTGACTTTGAACTTCGATATACAACAACTGCATCCACGAGAAGCAGTGTCATGATTGCATAATTTCGTCCGCTATCTGGTCTCGCAATGTCGCCATTTCCCTTGCACCTTCAACTTCGTGCCTGTAAGGATGTTCTGATTCATCCTGGGGTATGGGACGTCCGACATGGAATTCAAATGCTTCTTGTGGAATATGATGCAAGTTTTCATCTACAGATGCAAAATCCTCATCGGAGCGTGAGTGGTGTCGTCGTATGTAGTTATGCAGAGTCATTGTTGCCACAACTATTTTTATTTTCTTCGAAAATGGGTAGGTTGGCATGCCACGTAATATCACCCACTTCTTCTTCCATACCCCAAATGACCTCTCAATGACACCACGTAAAGAAGAGTGTCGTTTGTTAAAAACTTCTTTTCTACCACGTGCAACCCCTCTTGACCTCTCGAAGTCTGGAATGTGGTACTTCGTGTCGGCATAAGACTTTAGATAACCCCTTTGTAAAGGATATCCGGCGTCAACTAGATAATACTTACCTGCACAAAATACATATTTTAGTAACGACTCAGGAATATCTTGATATATTTCTATAACAACGTACCAGGAGGGGGGTATGGGAAGTAATGAGTTTGACGTCTTGTTACAAATTTAAAAACACGACTATCGTGAGTGCTGTCTTCCCATCCGGCCATCACAAATGTAAAACACATATTAAAACCACAAATGACAATCACTTTCTGTGTGGGAGAACCACAACGTCCAATGTAGGCTACTTTGTCGGTTCCAGATACACGTGCATCAACGTGTGTTCCATCAATAGCTCCTATACAATCCTAAATATAAAAATGTTTCAATCATTAATGAATGAGAGTTTCAATATAAAAATGTTTCAATGGCTCTTATACAATCCTAAGTTAGTAATAAGATGTTTAAGATATACCTTGAAAAACGACATGTAACGATTGTCATTCGCAATTTGTGTAGGGATGGATTGAAGTGTGGGATCTTCAGGCTTAATTGTCTTAGAAGCTAAACTTACCAGTGCATTCAGACCAATGGAGAAATACCTACTGATAGTCTCCGATGAATGTTGAAATCGCTCAATGGCTCCTCTAATGGACTCATTTTGAGATAAAATATAGTGTAATTGCTAACACCTCTCTTGATGTTATTCTAGTAGAGCTATTCAAACCATGATGATGTTGTAGTTCGCAGAGCAGGTCGGTGAAAATCTCTTTCGTCATACGAAACATGCTTGAAAAATGTGTCGGATGGCCTTGTAGTAACTCACCGACCCATTTATCACCAACATATGTTGATGTCATACATGAAGTTCGTTCGATGTATGTGAAGTAGTAGTCATATAACAAAGTAAGAATAAGCACTATCTTTCTAACATAGTGCAAATGTTCTGGATTCATCCTACGACAAGTAGTTCAAAGATAATAGTTAATACCTTCAAACATTTAAAGACATCTAGATGCAACCTTACAACCAATACAATCGGTACAATAAGTTATGAGAAAAAACATCTAGTTAAATATAAAGAGTGGAATAAAAGAAGTGCTAGGAAAACAAATAGCAATCCATGTTACAACAATACAAACAGTTTTGAGATAATGAAATGACAAGCTTTCCAAACATTCAGTTCTCCATGAAGGAACGTAAGAAATCGACTTGATATTCTGCCTCCAACTTCACAAAAAATTCTCTACGGACTGGATCTTGTAGTAACTTTACACAGTTGAGATAAAATTTTCTAGCTGTCTTCACCTCAGCATGTGTATTTAGGATTCGAAGACACCCCTCAACGGATACATCATGTGATGCATAAAGCTTAACAGAGCAGGATTCAACAAGCTTTTCGATTGTTCTTCTGACGAATGCCGCTCCTTTCTTCTTTTTCTCAACCCTACGCTGTTTTGGAATGGATGAGGATTCAGCAAGCCTTTCATCAGCTGACCTATGGATTTGACAAGGTACTTCTCCTGAGCCACTTATATTATCAGTTCTAGGTGCATTAGTTGTGCCAATAATCTCATTTTTCGATGGGGTGAAAGCATGTGCTCCCGTTGCAACAACCCCTTTGAACATACCATCCAGCTTCTCTTCCATTACTGGATCAATACCATTCATTTTGAATTTCTTAGCTGCTGGCACGACCTGCATGATGAAGGGAAGTTAATTAGTACATTCATTTCAATTTAACTCAAATTGAAATAAGGAGATGATATAGAGTGAGTCTTTACCTGTAGTTTCTCAGCCCACCACTCTTCAGGAGCATCTATCGTTCGTTTCAATGGATCCCAGCCCAAACCTGTAGTTCCCCTCTTAAGTTCCTTCCAAAATTTCCAATCCTTCTTTAGTTGATCCTATTTGTTCTTAAATTTCATCCTGTCGTAGTCTCTGCCTGTGAGTTCTTTGAATTTGACAGAAACATTATTTCAACATTATTTGTTAAAATATGTCGTAGGTCTATTTCCTAGCTCCACCTCCTTAAGACAGATCACAAAAAATATTTTTTGTTTCCCTGTCCCACATAGCAGATGATCCAACTTCTTTGCCCTTATTCATTGTGGTACTTACTAGTGAAAGGTTAAAATAAGAAAAAATGAATTTACCCTTATGTAGTATTCTTAGAAAATTTTCTATATGCCATTATTACAAAATAAAACACGAGTAACATTTGTTTTGTATTAGGACAAAGAAATACTTAACCGTTAACTCTCTTACTTGCCCATCAATTTATGAATAGAATACAAATAAAACTTTCATTTAGGATAAAGAAAATCATAATCATTTATTTTGTATTAGGACAAAGAAATCCCTTAGAGAAGTTCTAGAATGCTTATGAATAGAAACCACGAATTATAGAAAAAGAACAGGCCAAAAAAAGCTTTGATTTAAAATCACAAAATAATAGATGGAAGTTAAGGAAGAATAATAATCTTATTTTAATCCTACTAATCTAGAGACGTCAAATTCTAAAATAGAAAGAATGAATTGAGAACACCAACAACACAAGTAAAATAGGTAGAATAGCAACATGATAACCACCATAAAGCTATCACACTTTAGTGCAAATTGCAGTAATGATAATCCCCCTCGTATCAACAACAAACAATAAAAAGCATGATTATGAGTACATCTTTATAGAATAAGAGGTGATCTCTGATATCCATGAACCCATATATATGCTAATATTACAAAATAAAACATGAGTAACATCCTCATTTTATTTACAGGAACGAATCACATAAAATTAGATAAAAATAAATGAATATTTTATCACATGTCCGTTCATCCACCTATCCTTGCAAATGAAAAAAATTTTAATGCGAAGAAAAGGAATAAATGGGCAAGGAATAAGTTTTACCTTACGAGAATGTCGAAGAAGGAGCTCGCCGACGAGGAAGCGCAGGCCTAACGGAATCAGTGAGGGCAGACCTAAAATTCAGGGGTGAGATTCTCAGGGAAAGATTGAATAGGGAAGAAGAAATGAATGAGATGAGGTAAGATCCAGATTTCTTACCAAAGTCTGAGCGGAAGCTGCCTTTGGCGGAGCGGAAACAGAGCAAGGTTTCCTCGGTGGAGGCGGCAGAGCGGAGCTTTGGCGGAGGAATATCAAACCTTCGGCGGAGGAAGCGCGGGTCTTCGGCGGAGCGGAGGAACAGCGAAGAGTCGGCGGCGACGGAGCGACACTTCGGCTCAAGGCACGGCGGTGCTTTAGCGCGAGGAAAAGTGACGCTGGAGGCGAAGGAGTGCGAATAATGATTTAGGGTAGAGGGCATACGCGTAAAATATCCCTAATCACGTGTTCGAAACACTGATCGCGGGTCGATACCCGCGATCAGCTTTTCTCCAAATCGAAAACCGGCTTATTAAAATAAGCTGCACAAACGCGCAAAACAAACGTGGCGGCGGCATTTTCAAAAACGCCACCGCACTTATAAGCTGCCCCAAACAGACCCTAACTCTACACTCTTCAGAGATTATTTTCATATTTATTTGCATTAAATCATATGAATTACATTCTCATTTGTATAATCTCATGTGATTCTTTCCAACTGTTGACTGAGACAATACCAGTCTGGTTCTTACATGTTGTCACAACAAATTTTAACATCTGGATAGACCAAATCAAGAAGTAAATGAAGTGCATGAAATTAAATCATCAAAACGTCTTCCAACATTAAAGATTAATACTCTCAACAACTTTTATCCAAACTTTAATTACTTATCATTTTAAGGATAAAAATAAAGAAAACTACTCAGTATTCATGGAGAAAACAAAATCACATTTTAATTTAAAAGTAGAAATCATTGTAAAACCAAATCTCAATTAAAACTAAAAGTTGTTTAAAAACAAGAGATAAAAACTTATCTCTAATCCTCCACGAAACTCTTGAAGTTCCTTTGAATCTCTTCTCTTTTATAACACTATCAAAACAAACTAAAAACAAAAGGATAATGTAAATTTGTGTGGTGCTTGAAAATCGCTCCAAAACTATCTCTCAAAACTCCTTAGGACTCTTCCTCTTCAAACTCTTTTCAAATCTTTCAAGCACCCCTTTCAAATGTCTCAACTTCTTTCTTTTATAAATTTCCCAAGAGGTGCCTTGGAAATTCTTCAAAATGTGTCCAACTTTGATGTATTCTCCAATGGATGCCTCCTTTTACAAGTCTTTTAAAAATATTTTGGTTCCTAGTGGTCATAACCACCCTCTTTAGCCAATAAGTGTCCCAAATGTCTCTTCAAAATTTGGCCAAATGAAGAAAACTGCCAAATAACTTCCTCTGGTGCTTAAGTGCGGGGCCTCTGGCGCTTAAGCGTGGGGCCTCTGGCGCTTTGGTGCGGTCTTCTCTGTTTCACCGGTGCTTAAGCACTGGATATGGCGCTTAGGTGCCAAAACACTTTTGCACAAATTTCACATTTTTATTCAAAATTTGATCTTTTTTCACTCCTTTTAGCATTTTTCAATTTTTTACTTGTATCTAAAAGAAAAACACACAAATATCTTCCATTAAAGCACAATATCTAAAAAATAGGTCTAAAAACACTATATATTTTAGGTCTATCACATAACATGTGGTATGTAGAGTTAGCTTTAGAGAGATATATTTTTTATTTTATGAAAGTTGTAGAAAACCTAAGTAAAAGTTTTTAATAATGAAGGTTAATTTCAGAATTAAGATATTAGTATGAAGGGTTTGGAGTTAAGCTTTTGCTATTTGAAGTAAAGAAAACTGTATTTTTGGAAATATTAAGGATTTTAGATTTATACTTAAAAAAGAAAAAATTGAGGCTTTATAAAAAATCTTTAAAGCTAATACACTTTTGTTAAAGTAAAAAATGTGAGATTTTTTAACTTTAAGAGGAGGATAGTGGAGTTCAAAATCATTAAAGGCTATCCAGATATAATAATCCTCACATGACATATTAAAAAAACAGATTGAAAATAATCCTAGAAGAAAAAAAAAAAGAAAAGCAAAAAGAGAAAATATGTGAGGAGAAGCTTGAGAAGATGTTAAATAAAAAATTGTTTCTACTTGAATCATCTTAAGTAAAGAAACTTAGTTACATTTCAAACTTAGAAATAGAAATATTAGCACCTTTACTAATAAAGTTCTCATGAAATTTTTTTTCTGGTAATTCTTCTAAGTATCTTAAGTATGATAAATTGCAGTTATTTTTGAAATAAATAGAAAATCAGAACTTTTAAACTTGACTGTTATACATTCTTTTATTTAGTTTTTAACATGAGTTGTAAAAAATTTTTCTGAAAGTTTCACTATAGCATTTATAAAGCAGAAATTATAGAAATATTTAAGTTAAATTTGCTACCACNTAGTTTTTAACCTGAGTTGTAAAAAAAATTTTCTGAAAGTTTCACTATAGCATTTATAAAGCAGAAATTATAGAAATATTTAAGTTAAATTTGCTACCACATGTTATAAATTTTATATAGCATAAGGAGTTACATCATAACAAGTAACGTTTAATTTTGGGGGAATTGGCCTACCTAAAAATAACATGTTTTTAGTGCATATGTTATAAGCATTTTATGTACATTTTTTATGATATTGCACTTTAATAGAAGATATTTTGCATGTTTTTTTGTTTCAGGTATATAGAATGGATATTTAAATAAAATGAGGTAAAATGGAGCAAAAAATTGAAAATTTTTGTGTGGCGCTATAGTGCCACCCCTTAGCGCCATATATGAGAGAGATGGGCACTATAACGCCAATAACTACTTTTTTAGAAAATCCGTGAATTTGACTGAATTTTGGATGGGTGTTTGAAGCAACCCTTAGTTATTTTTTGTTTTCTGTTGAATGAGAAGCATTTCGCCGAATTTAGAAGCTTTTGGAGCCTCTAAACTTCAATTGGGCAACAATAGTTAATTAGGTTTTTCATATCTTGTGTTCAAGTGTAAGTGTGAGTGTGTTTTAGCATGAAAAAGTTTGGAGATTGCTTAAAGAAAACTCCAAAAGTTTACTTGGGGAGAAGACATAAGTTACTTTGTATTGTGTTTAAGTTTTTTATTGTAAGACTTGGATTTCAATGCAAATATTTTATTTTTGTTTAATCTCCATGAATTTTGAGTTTTTCCCTTTCTTTCTCCTTTCATATGAGACTTAATCTTGTGCAATGAGAATGATTTAAGGATTTCTTTTCATTATTAAAATTGTGATGGTATTTTCACTGAATCTTCATTTACTTTACAAACTTACCATTTTTTAGGTTAAAATCCATTGAGAAACATAATGACCTGGGAGGGCTATGATTTCACCCAACTAGTGGATACCACATTTCACTCTAGGCAGAACCATTGCGATCACCTAAGGAGGAGTGCAAATAAATAGGGAAAAAATTTTGATGGGTGTTGAATTGGTTAGTTCTAGAGTGACATGCTAGATTCTTATCAAATTGGCTTAAGATTTAGTNCAAAGTGGAGCAAAAAATTGAAAATTTTTGTGTGGCGCTATAGCGCCACCCCTTAGCGCCATATATGAGAGAGATGGGCACTATAACGCCAATAACTACTTTTTTAGAAAATCCGTGAATTTGACTGAATTTTGGAGGAGTGTTTGAAGCAACCCTTAGTTATTTTTTTGTTTTCTGTTGAATGAGAAGCATTTCGCCAAATTTAGAATCTTTTGGAGCCTATAAACTTCAATTGGGCAACAATAGTTAATTAGGTTTTTCATATTTTGTGTTCAAGTGTAAGTGTGAGTGTGTTTTAGTGTGAAAAAGTTTGGAGATTGCTTAAAGAAAACTCCACAAGTTTACTTGGGGAGAAGACATAAGCTACTTTGTATTGTGTTTAAGTTTTTTATTGTAAGACTTGGATTTTAATGCAAATATTTTATTTTTGTTTAATCTCCATGAATTCTGAGTTGTTCCCTTTCTTTCTCCTTGCATATGAGACTTAATCTTGTGCAATGAGAATGATTTAAGGATTTGTTTTCATTATTAAAATTGTGATGGTATTTTCACTGAATCTTCATTTACTTTACAAACTTACCATTTTTTAGGTTAAAATCCATTGAGAAACATAATGACCTGGGAGGGCTATGATTTCACCCAACTAGTGGATACCACATTTCACTCTAGGCAGAGCCATTGCGATCACCTAAGGGGGAGTGCAAATAAATAGGGAAAAAAATTTGATGGGTGTTGAATTGGTTAGTTCTAGAGTGACATGCTAGATTCTTATCAAATTGGCTTAAGATTTAGTACATCGATGCTAGGATTTAGCCATCATAATGACATAGACTTAGGGGCATCAAGAGGTGAGAGGCTAGATAGTTCTGATGTGGAATTGAGTTGTTAGGGAATCGACTTTAAGTTAGTCAATGTTTTTTGTTAGCACCGTTAGGGGGTAAATAATAATGTATGCTTCTATTTGTCACAATATATCATTTTTTTCTAAAATCATTCGAATGTTACATAGGTTTAATGCAAGAGGAAAGGTTTTCCATAATATCCAAACTCGTTGTTATATTTTTTCAAGCTGTTATATTTAGTTGTAACTTTCTTTTTAGCTATTTAGTAGTAATTTTTAGTAAGCATATCATTTTAGACCTCTTATCNAGTGAGAGGCTAGATAGTTCTGATGTGGAATTGAGTTGTTAGGGAATCGACCTTAAGTTAGTCAATGTTTTTTGTTAGCACCGTTAGAGGGTAAATAATAATGTATGCTTCTATTTGTCACAATATATCATTTTTTTCGAAAATCATTTGAATGTTACATAGGTTTAATGCAAGGGGAAAGGTTTTCCATAATATCCAAACTCGTTGTTATATTTTTTCAAGCTGTTACATTTAGTTGTAACTTTCTTTTTAGCTATTTAGTAGTAATTTTTAGTAAGCATATCATTTTAGACCTCTTATCTGTATAATTTTCAGTTTAAATATAAATTTTGTAAGTTGATTTTAGGATTTACAGCTTTCCTCGTGGGATTGATACTGGATTTTTAAGAAAAATCCTATATTATGTGAAACGATACATATACTTACGTAGTACCCCTAGTGTGAAAATTTATATAATTCATAAATCATTACATTTGTACACATTAGCCGCTTGATATNTGTGGGATCGATACTGGATTTTTAAGAAAAATCCTATATTACGTGAAACGATACATATACTTGCGTAGTACCCCTAGTGTGAAAATTTATATAATTCATAAATCATTACATTTGTACACATTAGCCGCTTGATATAAGTTGAGACATTTTTTCTGGCAAACTTTTAGAGATTAAAAATACAAGTAATTGCGGGTCGAGTCATGGAGCATGCCCTTCATGGCACCATCTCGAATTCTCCCTAGGTTCATTGTTATGTTGAAATACTAGATTCAATAGAATAATGCCTTGGCTAATAAAAACCAATTTATGGGACTAGCCTCNATTTTAGAGATTAAAAATACAAGTAATTGCGGGTCGAGTCATGGAGCATGCCCTTCATGGAACCATCTCGAATTTTCCCTAGGTTCATGTTATGTTGAAATACTAGATTCAATAGAATAATGCCTTGGCTAATAAAAACCAATTTATGGGACTAGCCTCTTAGGAACTACTTTTGGTTGATTCACTAAAAACCAAACAAAATGAGGATTAAGTTCCTCTCCTTCCCTACTCATTGATCTTGTTTCGCCACATTTGATTTAGTTAGTTGTGCCTTAGCTATGTAGTATAGAGTAAAACTACTACTCACTAATATTAGTCATTAAAACCCACACGAGACCCCTTGTAGACCCATTGCCCTGGATAACCTCTAAGTTTTTATTAAATTTTGGTATAGATACGACTCCACGCAGTCTATTTACCCTAATCTAATCAACATGTTCACATTTTACATAACGATGAGTCCTCATGCTTTCATCCAAAGGTTTTCAGGTTTATCAATAATAACTTTTCATTAACTCTCAGTTTAGNTCTGGATAACCTCTAAGTTTTTATTAAATTTTGGTATAGATACGACTCCTCGCAGTCTATTTATCCTAATCTAATCAACATGTTCACATTTTACATAACAATGAGTCCTCATGCTTTCATCCAAAGGTTTTCAGGTTTATCAATAATAACTTTTCATTAACTCTCAGTTTAGATATGGATCCATGTGTTTTCTATCCTGATATAATCATCATGCTCACATTTTAGGTTGGATGTAAGTCTACATGATTTTTTGTCCTAAAGTGTTCAAGTCATTTACAAATTTTAAACCTCTAAACAAATGAATTTCAAAACTTCAAACAAATAAATTTCAAAACTTCAAAAAAAAATGAATTTGAACCCTCCAAACAAATGAATTTCTAACCATCAAACTGATGAATTTCAACCCTCAAATCAATGAATTACAAACCATCGAACAAATAAATTTCAAGCCCTGAAGTGAATCAAAATTTAAATCCCAAAAATACAAAACTTAGATCTTTGTTTTAGAGTTTGCAGTTTTAAAANACCTCAAACCAACGAATTACAAACCTTCGAACAAATAAATTTCAAGCCTTGAAGTGAATCAAAATTTAAATCCCAAAAATACAAAACTTAGATCTTTGTTTTAGAGTTTGCAGTTTTAAAATTTTTATTTGAAGATTATGCTTTATATATCCATGCAAGTTGGAATGATGTTTATCTAACCATGCAAGTTGGGTTGACTTTTCCTTATATATCCATGCAAGTTTGGATGACTTTTTATATATCCATGCAGGTTGGGATGATCTTTATTTTCCATACAAGTTGATATCATCTTTATGTTTCCATGCAAGTTGGATAAGCTCTAAATATGCAATTTGGATGATTTTATGTTGTAATTTATAACTCCATGTTAGACTTGAAATAACATATGATATGTGGTTGATGTTGCTTATAAGATAAAGGATTCAATTTCCTAAGCTAAGTAAGAGAGATAGCCCATTTAATCTTATGTACAAAGATTCTTAAGAAAATTTATTTTATAAAATCAATAAAATCTTCTTTAAATAGCATTTCTCTAGAACACTTGTGTGCAAACCTAAGTACACATCTCTATATCAACTAATTTTGCTAAAAATAGTAAATTTCAAAATTTTTTGATGTTTGAAACTCAAGAGAACCCCCATTAAGAAAAACTTTTGAAGATAATTCCAAATAAAATTTGAAGTGCATTTCTCAAAATTGAAAATTAAAACCTCCTTAACAAAAATTTTTTGAATCAATCTGTTAAAGAATTAATTAAAACCAACCCTTTTTTAAGTAAAAAAACAAAGCTTTAACAACCTCTTTTAAAAATCAAAATCGATTTTTTTTCTACTGAAACTAAAATCGAATAAACTTAAAACCCTCAATAAAAAGTTTAAAACCCTCCAAACTTAAAAAAAATAGAAATAATTTTCAATAAACTAAAAATTAAAATTTATATCAAAAACTAAAGTTTTCTAACAAAACTTAACTTAAAATCTTTTTAAAAATTGAAAACTTCTAGCAAACATAGAATTTTCATTAAAACTTTTTAAGAAACCTCAACTTAAAATCTCTTAAAAATATCTGCCTTTTAACAAAACCTAACTTAAAATGTTCATCAAAGCCTTTTAATAATCTTCAATTAAAATCTTTTAAAAATGGAAAACTTTTAACAAACCTTAACTTAGATCTCTTAGCAAACCTAAAGTTTAAAACTTCTAATAAAACATCAAATCTTTTTCAAAGCCCTATTAAAACTTTTTTAAGACAAAATAAACTTAAATAAACTAAACTCAAATCTAAAACTATTTTTAAAACAAAACTAAAGGAATTTTAGAAGAAATCTAACCTAAAGAGATTCTTCAAATAAAAAAAAGGGATCGACCTCCATCTTGCACTCATTAATTAAAATATAAAACTTACATAAACTTTGCAAGTCTCATTTGATTAGCTTNTTGAGGTTTGACTCACTTAGTGCAGTAAGGAAGAAATTTGGCATTTCAGTGCATCAATAATCCTCAGTAAACACACAATTCACTTAAATAACATTATGTGACTGGTCAGATGGTCAGTATCTTGTGAGACTCCTACGTTGGGATCTTGAATTAGNAATAGAGGGCAACCTAAGAGAAAGAAACAAACATTGAACATCAATCCAGGATACAAAATCAAACTCAAACTTAGAGGAAAACCCTAATTTACCACACCATTCAACAAACTAGGAAAATGAAACCTCCGAACTTAGAGGGATCATGATTTTCACCATAACCATCAAACCTAGGAATCAAAAAGTGTTGAGCTAATTATTAAACCTAAAAAAATAATTAGAATTCACCAACTCTAAAGTTTCATAACCACCACCTAGGTTAGCAACTATAGAAGAAAACTCAAGACCACGTACACGCTATAATAGTTCACTCTAGAAGCCTAAGTTAGTTTACTATGTACCCAATCAACAGAATTAAGGATTGGGACCTATAAAACAAATAGTCTTAATCCCTTGGATTATGAGGGAATCTTAAAAGAAAATAACCCATGGTACTTACGAAGGTACCCCAAACCATTAAATAATAAAAAAAATTTCCTTCGCAATTCTTATGGAAACAAAAGAGACCTCTTATTATTTGGTTGGTTAGTAGTCTAAGGATCTTAACGCACATGGGATGATGAAAATCCATGACCATCTTGCTCAGAGACATTATTCCAAAAACCTTAGTTAGTCCACCCAATTCCCTCTTTTTAAAGTTATTTTAGGTGAAAACTTCACATCTGTCTAAAAATACCTACCCTTTCCGAACCCTAGTATAGGGTCAAAGTTAATTCCAAATTAACTCAAGTCCAAATCACTCTCAACTCAACACCAAATAAATACCAAATCAGTCTCAACTTAACTTCCAAATCAACTCTAAACCAATTTCAGCTTAAATTCGAATCAATTCAAAAAAAAACTTGACTCAATACTAATCTGTACTAAATCCAACTTATTAAACTCAAATCTAATCCGAACATAGACTTAAATCTCAAATCAAATTTCACTTGCACATGTCCTAAATTCAAATTAAAACCTCGAATCTAATTTTAGTCTTAATTGGCCAAACCCTAGAATTTCAAGATCTTAGAATTAAAACTCAAATCCAAGTTTAAATAAACCTTAATAAAATTTAAATAAAAAAATAGAATATTATACACTTCAATTAAATTTTACTTAATAAAATTAAATAAAACCTCATAAACTTCAATTAATATTAAGTTAAACCAACATCACCAAACTTTAAAAAGAGTTAACAAACTTAAATGAACTTTAATAAAATTTTAACCAACTTCAACAAACTTTAATAAAATTTAATAAGCATTAATGAAATTAAATGTACTTTAATAAAATTTAACAAACTTAAATGATTCTCAATAAATTTTAATAAGCTTAAATTTAAAATTTTTTAATAAATTTCAAATAGCCTTAATGAGTATTAAAAAAACTTAAATCCTTAAATAAATTCAAAGAAGTTTTCATAACAAGTTTAAAAATCCAATAATCCTAAAAAAAACCTTAACAATATTAGAATAATCTTGAAATAAACCTAAAACAAACCTAATATAAATAAACAACATAAAAATAATTAATCAATTTCTATGAACTTGAATAAATGATTTTTAACAAACATAAGTTAAACAAATTTGTACACATTCCCAAAAAATAACTTCAAAAATAAACTTAAGTCAATCTAAATAAACAAAAAAACCCATACCTTCAAATGCAATTAAATTTAACCAACTCAAGTTTTTAACTTAAGTAAATCAACCCTAGCCTTTTCAAGTATTCCAATTCCACTCAATTCCTTCAAAATCTTTTAATCTATCAATATGAGTTTTTGATATCAATCATCACACAAACAATTACCGATAATTGTTAAAGATATAAGTCAAAAATTTAATCGAGAGTATTCTTGAGAGCCATCACTAAGAAGATGTAATTAACTATGAGGGTTTCCCCTTATAAGGATACCAGAACTCATAATAAAATAAATATTATATTACATCCGTATGGTAAATGAAAACCCTCAAATTCATAGACCCATATATCATGAAGATTTTTATCATTCAAGTGATTGGATCCATTCAAATGTAATATTTATATCCTTTGGGAGTAGTGTTATTCTTCAAATGCCTAATCTAATCATTTAGATTAAAATCTTTTGAGATATAAGGTGGATACTCGATTAAAAAAATCCCCACCAACACTCAAGGCCTGGTAACTTGTTTTTACATCCCCACGACCTAACCCGGGGTCGACTTCTTTTAAGATCATAGACAATGACAACAAAGGTGAGAAAGATTTGTGGGACTTACTCCTGAAGATTTTGTAGGGATAGGTCCAAATATGTCTTTCCCCAAAAACAAAATGAAATGAGAACTTTTGTAGATCCCTTTTCTGGAAGAAGGAAGAAACCTCAATACCAATGCACCTCTCTATGATCTCTCATCCCTTCATATGTTCCCTCTCCCATTACTCAAAACTTTCTCATTCTCTATTCATTTAGGTGTGGATCATGGATTTATTATAACTCTATGTGTGTGTGTTTGCGTGTGTATTGGTTTGGTTTCACATTATCTATTCATTTCTTAATTATATTTTGGTCTTCAGATTAATTAAAAAAACAAACTTTTTTTGAATTCAACTAAAGTAAAATCTAATCACATAAACCAAATTATATCATTTTTAGCTTAGTTTGGTTTAGTTTTGTTTATGATTTAACAAATTAGTATTTGCATATAATTTGATTTAGTTTAAATAATCTTATAAAATCTAATAATCAAATTTATCAAATTGATTAAGTACACACCTGATCCACCTAAAAATTACCTATTTTTAGTGTACATTTTATGCTCATTTTATGCATATTTTTTATGATATTGGACTTTAAATGAAGCTATTTTGCATGTTTTTGGTTTCAGGTACATGAAATAAATATTTAGAGAAAATGAGGACAAAATGAAGCAAAAATGAAAGATTTTGTATGGAGCCATAGCACCTCCCTTGGTGTCATAGCGCTAGGTATCGAGCGAATTAGGCACTATAGCGCCAGTAAATAACTTTCTAGAATATTCATTGAATTTGACCGAATTTTGAAGGGGTTCTTGAAGTGACCCTTGTTAATTTTTAGTTATTTATTAATATGGCCAAATTCTGGACGAAAAAGGAGTCCTTAGAGAGTCATTTCAGGAGTGTGTGAGTGAGTGTGTGAGTGAGAGTCTTTGTTTTATGTAAGAGTTTGGAGATTGCTTCAAAAAAACTTCAAGATTTGCTTAGAGAGAGGACATAAAGATAAAGTATCTTGTATTTGTGTTTAAGTTCTTTTTGGTAAGACTTGGTTTTCAATACAAATCATATGTTTTTGTTTTATATCTATGAATCCTGAGTTGTTCTCTTCCTTTCTCCTTGCATTTGGGAATTAATCTTGCGAGATGAGAATGATTTGAAGATTTTTCTTTATTTTAAAACATTGTGAAGATATTTTCACCGATTTTTCATTGACTTTGCAAACTGACCATTTGTATTGTTTAAATCCGTTGAGAAACATAATGACCTGGGAGGACTATGATTTCACCAACTAATGAGTACCATATTTCAACTTTGGCATAGCCGTTGCGATCACCTGAGTTGAGTGCAAATAAATAAGGAGATAAGTTTTGATGGACGTATAATTGATATTTTTAGGGTGACAGACTATATTTTTTTTATCAGTTTTGTTTAGAATTTGGATCGTAAGGATCCTTAATAAGTCTTATAGAGAGGGCACAGTGGGTGATCTGGAAGTTAGAGGTCATAATCTACTCAACACTACTACACAAACTAGTGAAAAACTCTAGGTTAACCAATGTTCTTTGCTAGCACCGAGAGGGGGTAAAGACTAGGAATGCTCATATTTGGCAAAATACATCATTTCATCCTTTTCATCATTCAAACCCTACACCAATTAACATCTCTTTGCAAGGGGAAAGATCTTTTTATAACATTCAAACTCATTTTTATACTTTATTAGTCTTTTGAACTTTATTAACTTTTAAATTTAATTGTTACTTCCTACTTAAATTAATTATTAAATTATTGCCAACATTTTGATATTGTTCTCCTATAATATTTTTCTACAATTTAGACAGAGGTTTGCAAGTCAATATTAAGAGTTTCTGTTTTCCTCGTGGAATCGATACTAGGGTTTTTAAAGAAAATCTTATATTAATTGAAACGATGCGTATACTTGCGTAGTACCCCTAGTGTGAGAACTTATTATTTATTTTCCAAATAATTTCATTTATTCACACTAACCGCTAGATATAATTTGGGCCAAGTTTTTGGAAATTTGAAGAAATATAAATATTAACATAATTGTTGATCGGGTCAACACCCCCAATGAATATTATTTCAAAAAAATATATTTTATAAGTTGGTGTCTAATCTTTTTGTAATTAGATAAAGTAACCAAATAGAAATAAATATTTAGTCAAACATCTTTATACTTGAGCACATCAAGACAGATACATAGACAATGGAAAACACAAATTTATGGTAAGATTAGGAAATAAAAAAACACATGGTGATAATCTATACCTTACAAGGGTAAATTTGAGTGGACTTTAACTAAGTAAAGAAGAGTTTTTTAAAAGGCTGGAGGAAATGATGCGTTACACCTTAATGAGACATTGGACTAATGATAAGGAGTATGATGAGCCTCCTTAATTAAAACTATATATTTGAGTTCTTAATAATGTTATGTAACACTATGTTCATGTTTCATGCAAATGAAAATATTTAAGAGCTGAACTTCATGTAAATCTAAAATTTAAAATTATAAAAGAAAATTATGAAAAAAAAATAAGAGAGAAGTAAATTCTTGTATAATTAGTAATTAATTAGAATTTTTTTATAATTTTTTTTTAATGATTTTTAAGGTATTATAGCTGGCCTCCCTTTCCCTCCATCTAAAAGGAAGGCCACCCACTTTATTTTCCTCACTTTTTTAATTGATTNTATAAGAGAGAAGTAAATTCTTGTATAATTAGTAATTAATTAGAATTTTTTTATAATTTTTTTTTAATGATTTTTAAGGTATTATAGCTGGCCTCCCTTTCCCTCCATCTAAAAGGAAGGCCACCCACTTTATTTTCCTCACTTTTTTAATTGATTAAGTATTCATGCTTATACTATTTATTAATTAATTTATTTAATGAAAAAAAGGTTATTGAATGTGCACAAAATTTTGAATTTTTATTCGAAATCAGAAGATTTTTTTATCTTCTCACNCTAATTGATTAAGTATTCATGCTTATACTATTTATTAATTGATTTATTTAATGAAAAAAGGTTATTGAATGTGCACAAAATTTTGAATTTTTATTCGAAATCAGAAGATTTTTTTATCTTCTCACTTTTTAAAATTTTATTGTTGTAGGGCCATTCTTATCTCTCTACATCTTCAAACATCCTATAATTCTTCAATAATGATTGGTCAAGATGAGAGCTTTATCGTACTCTCTCAAGTCTTTCAAAATTCGTGAAAAAACTCGTTCAAACAACGAAATTTTAAGCAAAAAAAACCATAAATTTTTCATTTTTTTGAAGCCTTAGATCCTCAAACACAGAATGATTAGATTGGGGCTCGAGTTATCGCCCTGGTTTTATTTCATGAAGTGCACGACATAATCGAGCGAGAAAGGATTTATATTTTTATTATAAAATATTTACTCTTGTAAAAAGAATGATGCAAAATTTAAAATGCTCACAATTAAGTGAAACAATGGGAAGGTAAAGGCCAAAAAATTATCTCAATCTTACTAGTACTATCATGATACCACAGCCTTCTCAAGGTGCAGCAATTTCATACATCATTCCCACTTCTTTAGAAGTCACTTGTATAGCAAAAGAAATAATTTGACTATAAGGAATTAAAGGAAATGAAATTGAATAACCATGAGCAGCATAAAATGAAGATTCTGGGAAATGAATTATACAATCCTTTAGGGAATAATATTGAATGTGCATATGATGAGCAATCAATGGCAATGATTCAACAAATATATATATAAATACATACATATATACATACTAACATATGCACATGCATGCACATACAAGCAATTTGAACAGGGATGAAATGGCAATCTAATTAATAAGTACATGAAAATCTGCTTAAAGAATTTAAATGCAGGTTTGGAGGGATTGAAGGATGATATAATTTAGGAAGATTTATATACATACCGCTCAATTCCGATCTATTTACATGTCTAACAACTAAACTTCAAATTTTACCTACATGTCAACTTAGTTTTGCATAAAAATGTGTATTTCATTTCNGTATAATCCTTAATTTGATGTCAAAGTTAGCCAACCTAAGGTTTATGTCAAATCTACCAAGGTTTTATTCTTGTTTTTTATCTTGGAGTATTTTAAATATTATTTGATATTCAGTATTAATTCATATTTGTTTCGATTTCTAGATTTGTTAGTCATGGTGACAAATCAATATTTTCATAAGTTTTAAGTTTGTTTTGGGTTTTTATTTTAATGTTTTTGGAGAAAACCATACTGTGAGTGGTTTTCATCCTACTTTTCTTTTTATATTTTTTATATTATTTTATTTTATTTTTGAAGTCTATGTATGGAATGAAACATGAAATAATAAAGTAAACAACACATATTTAACTTTGCATTGGACTTGGGTCATGATAAGGCTGAGGTAAACTAGGATTCTAGCTTGGGTCGGCTAAGAATTAAGCTCAAATGTAATATGGGTAAGTTGGTTTGGGGTCTAATTTGGCCTCAGTTATACCTAGGTTGACTTGGGTGAACTTGGGTTGACTTTGTGAACTNGGTTTGGGGTCTAATTTGGCCTCAGTTATACCTAGGTTGACTTGGGTGAACTTGGGTTGACTTTGTGAACTTATGTTGACTTGAGTTGATTTTGTTTGACTGGGTTGACTTGGGTTGACCTAATTTTTATGAAGTCGTAGCTGAGTCGGGTCAGGTTGGACCTGAGTCGGGTTGGGTTAGACCTGTATTGTCAAATCTAGGTTAGGTCAGGTCAAATCTGGGTTGGGTCACATCAGAGCTTGGTCAAGTCGGACATGCTTTTGGGTTTGGGTTAAGCTGGATTTAGGTTTGAATTAAGGTTGAGCCTAAGTTGGTTAGGTTAGGCTGGGTTCAGTTTATGTCCTGGTTTAGGTTTGGGTTATGGTTGAGCCTAAACGGGTTGGGGTTAAGCTAAATTTAAGTTAGGTTAGGGTTTAGGTTAGAGTTAAATTGAGCTTAAGTGGGTTAGGGTTAGGCTTTAGGTTAGGTTAGAGTTTAGTTAGAATTAAGATTTAGCCTTAGTGGATTAGAGTTAGGTTGGGTTTACGTTAAGGTTGGGTTTAAGTTTAAGCTGGGTTTAGGTTTGAGCCTAAGTGGGTTAGGGTTAGGATTGGTTCGGGTCAACGTGAATCAAGCCTAAACATAAGCTTAATCCAAGGCTATTGAATGGATTTACCTAGCATAAATTCATACTCCAAAATAAATTCTTTAATTATAAAATGAGGAGAGAGAGGAGATACACCGAAATAGGGGTTGAACAAAGAGGAAGAGGCAAACTGAACTTCTTTTCTTCCTTCTTCTTCCTTTGTTTGAGTAGTCCAGTGTAAATGCTAGAGTGTGTGAAGAATGGAGTGTGTGTCATGCATAATATAATATACGCTTATTTATAGGTCGAAAAAGCGGTGGCAGAGCCCTCCCTGACAGTCGATTTGGGAGATGAGATGATGACTACAATTAATCCGGCAGTTGGACCTGCCACAAATCACCACTGACAAAACAACGCAATGGTTTGTGCCCAAATCCATGGATGAGGTTCTCATATTGCAGGCATTGCACAAGGATTCATTACTTCAAGTGTTCACTCAAGGATACCTGGGCATTGTTACGTCAATGTTAAGCATGACCACACTGAGATATGATTAGGCATGGTCATGCTCAGATTAGGCTTGACCACACTGAGGTATTTTTGGGCGTGGTCATGCCCAGGCCTATTGTGATCACGCCAAACCAAAAAAGGGCATGTACATATATTGTTCAGTATGGCTACTCTTAGCCAAAGGGTGATTTTTGTGCAAGTCATATGGGACAAAAAATGAGGTCAACACCCTTATCTAGTCAAACTGATGGG
>JXCR01148126.1:11415-21913 GCA_002079205.1 Phalaenopsis hybrid cultivar
AAGCCATAGTGAGCCATATTTAGTCATGGAGAATTAAAATTCCATAGAAGGTATTTAATTAATTTAAAATCATATACTTAGCAAATAATTTTTTATTTTTTGTCCACACTATTCTCCTCTATTCACTTAGCAAGAGGGTATTTTTTTTTATTTTTATGAATTTTTATGCAATGATATAAAATTTTAAAGATCTGGCATTTAATTTAATTCATAAAAACCCCTATTTATCTACTTATCCACGCGGCGCTAACTGGATCATATGCAACTCCGAAAGACAATACGGTGTGCTCCCATTCATTGTGCTTTCCACCTAGGCATGCCACGTGATCCATGGTTCACACACCAAGAGTTTGTCCGGCTTGATCTCCTCCATCCATTGGGTACACGCGCGATTGAACGACATTCATTCATCATCCCCAAGTGAACTAACCCGTAAACCATCCACACTAAAACCTTAAGATCTTTGCATAGACTCAACCAAATCACATGGTGTTTCTTTTTAAACCTTCATCTACTCAAGATGAACACATCTATATGGTTAATCAAGTATGAAATCAAGCCATTACTCATGGAGAATTAAAATAAGCTCAGGTTAGGGTTAGAGATCAATACCTTTGTCTAAAAGGGGAGGCCTCAATCAGATGGTTGTGGTGGCTTCAGTTGAGTCCAACTAACCACCATATGAATTCATGTGCCCCGGTGAATTGTCTAGACATGATTTCGACCAAGGTGGATTTTAGGTGTTGGTCTAAAGCTATCCTAGAGGCTGTTTTAGAAGGGGCTTTGATGGGGAATCAAATCCTCTTGCTATACGGATGGTGTGTGCACAATTAATTTGAGTTTGGTAAACTGTGTAGAGATGTCCTGATTTGAGGTGAAAGTTTTTGCTCAAAATTAGTTTCTCACAATGGGACTTAGAGGTGGAAAATGGTTGGCTTAAGTTGAGGAATGCTTGGAGAGTATCTGGTTAGATTTGCATAGAGTTTCCCCAAGGATTTGGAACACCTCCCCTTTGGCCATGGAGAAGATGGTTTAAATAGAAGGGCTTAGGGTGGAGCTCAGTGCAAAGAGTTACATAGGTGGAGGGCTGAGGAGCTCTAAAGAGCAGTTAAGGTGAGCTGGCCTCTAGGGTTAAAATAAGGTTTGATTTAGGGGTGGTGGCTGACGGCTTTGGCATTTTTCAGTGAATGAGGTGGCTAGCAAGAGCAGGCTAGGTGGTCATGTGAGCCAGGGAGAGGGTTGATGGGTTAATTATGATTAACCCTCAATGGTTTGTCATGATGGAAAAGATTTCCTGGTTAAGGCACAAAAATGGGATGAAATCCCTTAATTTAGGGACCCTCTGGTCCAAAGGAAGAGCTTAGTGGTTGTGGGGGTCCTTAGTTGACCAATTTGGTTTGATTAAGTCAATTTAGGTGAAATGGTCTATTTCGATCAAGTGGCTTGATGTGGGTTTTGGGTTGAGCTAGCCATGCTATTGAGTACAATTAATTGATTAATTTTGTGTGGGTAATTTACATGAGGAGTTAAAAAAATATTTGGAGTTTGGAGGTTTAAATTGGAGGGTTTTGGGCATTTGGTCAATTTGGGGGTATTGGGTTAGACTTCGATTTAGGTTAGGCTATGGTTGGGTTAGGTCCAAATTGATGGTTTAAAATGGTATAAGGGAATGTCATAAAGAGTTTTCAACATAAATTGGGTGTCAATTTTGGGGTAAGGACATTAAATTTGGTGGAAATTGGAGACAGCCAATTTGGGCCAAATTTGAGGATTTTGAATGTGGGTTGAAATTAAGTGAAATTGAGGCTTGAAAAAGGACAATTGAAGGTCCAATTTGATGTGTAGGATTGTTAGTAAGAATTTAGGATTCCAATTGGGGAAATTGAGTGGATCTTATGGTTCAATTAGGTGAGATTAAGTCATAGGGTGGTCAAAATTTGAGGTTTAATTTGGATCAAAATTGTGCTCAAAGAATGGGTCAATTATTCTAGTATTAAGTTTTAATTGATCATATGAAAGGTTAATTTGAGTTTAGAATTGAAATTGGGGAGGATTGAATCCAAATTGATGGGTATGTGAGGTGAATTTGCAGAAATTGGGCCTTTAAAGGCAATTTGGGGCTTTTTTGTCAAAGTGGTCAAATTGACCAAATTGGGTTCAATTAAAGGGTCCAAATTAGTTTTGGGGACATTTGAAATGATTTTGAGGGTTTTGGGAAAGTTTGGGCTACCAAGGGTACTTTTGTAATTTCGACAAATTTGAGGGCATTTTGGTAATTTTGGAATTTATGGTATGTTTTGGGCAATTTGGGTAGTTTCAAATAGTTTGAAATGATTTTTGAATAAGTTTGGGTAATTTTGGGAATTTTGGTCAAATTTAGGGTTTTAAGGGTATTTAGGTGGATTTGGGGGCAAAATGCCAAGTTGGATATTTTGGTAGAATTGGGGGCAAGCGCCAACCACCTTATATGAGCTATGGACCAATGAAATCCCCATTTGGGTCCTCTATGTACTGGTCTTAGCTAAACTCTAGCCTAGGGCCAGTGTGTTTAGGGGATCATCTACATAAGTTTCCTCAACAAATTTGGGTATTAGGGTTGTGAGTGAAAGTGGGTGCAAGTGAGTGAACTAGCTCTAGAAAAACACCCATGGTCAACCTTAAGACCAAGCAGTCCTATGGGGACTCCCCTTGAGCTTCCTCTATATTGGCCCCACCTACTAAGAGCTAGAGGTTAGGACCAGTATATGGAACTTCAAGTTGAGCGCAGAAGAGTTTAGAGTTTCTAAAGGTGAGGGCTCCTTTTCTAGTTTTCTAGGAATAATCAATATAAAAGTCCTATGGCTAGAACTTAGGCTACTAAAGAGGGAAAACTAAACCTCAACCAAAAGTGAGGTCAATAAATGGACCCTCAATAGGTGTGACGTGCTGGGCAAGACACCATGCGTATTGCATTGACCAACAAGATCAACAAAACCAACCCAGAATTCTAAGTCAATAGACCTAGAACAAAGTGTAGAATTGAGTTCTAGTTGTTTCCGCTGGGGAGTTAGAAAATGAACATTCGATCAAAATTGAGGATTCGGAATTCTTGTTGGGGGTTGGAAGAGAAGGGATCCAGAAAATAACGATGACAGTCATGATGAAGATTCATTTTCAATTCGATGCTAGCAAACTTTAACTTTGATTTCAGTATTATCGGAAGTTGGGGATCATAATTTAGGTACTGACCCTGGGATGAGAATTGAAATTTAAGTTTCAATCCCAAAAAGTGAGTCGGAATTTAGGTACCGACCTCGCAAGGAGAGAATCATAATTTAGGTACTGACCTTGAAATGGAAATTGAAATTTAAGTATTAATCCCTAAACAAAAATCGAAATTTAGGTATCGACCACAAAAGATTGGAATCAGAATTTAGGTACTGACCCCGAGATGGGATTTGAAATTTAGGTATCATTCCTAAAAAGAGAGTCCAAATTTAGGTATTGACCTCGAAAGATAGGAATCAGAATATAGGTACTGACCTCGAGATGGGAATTGAAATTTAGGTATCAATCCCAAAAAGAGAGTCAGAATTTAGGTACCGACCTCAAAAGATAGGAATCTAAATTTAGGTATCAATCTTAAAAAGAGAATTGAAATTTAGGTATCGACTTCAAAAGATAGGAATTAGAATTTAGGTACTGATCCAGAAATGGGAAATGAAATTTAGGTATCAATCTCAAAAAAGAGAGTCAAAATTTAGGTACTGACCTCGAAGGGAGGGAATCAAAATTTAGGTACTGAACCTGAGATGGGAATTAAAAATTTGGTATCAATCCTAAAAAGAGAGTTGGAATTCAGGTACCGACCTTGAAAGGAGGGAATCAAAATTTAGGTATTGACCCCGAGATGGGAATTGAAATTTAGGTATCAATCCCAAATAGAGAGTCAGAATTTAGGTACCGACCTCAAAAGGAGGGAATCAAAATTTGGGTACTGATTTCGAAATGAGAATTGAAATTTACGTATCAATCCCAAAAAAAGAGTTGGAATTTAGGTACGAGCCTCAAAAGGAGGGAATCAGAATTTAGGTACTGACCCCAAAAATAACATGAAAGCAGTTTAGATAATTTGTGGTGTTGAGTTCATAGATATGTGGCCTGTGATAAAGTTGACAATGGCGAAGAAAAATTTGTGAGAATTTGTGAGATTTTATGCAGAATGTGAAATTCCACGGGGATGTGAAGAAAATTAGTGCAGACAAGTATAGGCGTGTTGTGCGAGCAAAGAGTAAGAGACCTCGAACTTGAGATAAACAAACTCAAGAAATTTTTTCATTTATTTTCTTATTTTCTTATCACATTTAATTATCAAAATATATTTTCAAAATTCAATTTTTTTTTGTTAGTTGATTTTTCAAATGAGTTTTTTTTTTTGAACTTTTATTATTATCAACTTTTTTATTATTTTATTCTTCGTTCATTGTAGCTTGGAACCAAAACTTGGTTTTGTGGCTCTTGATCTATCGTACAAAAGGAGCAATCAAGAAACAAATTGAATTCTGAAAGAAAATTCATTAATCTGCTTCAAATAGTTGTTACAGATTAAACATAGGTCAAAGCATCAAAAGGTACAACATGTTGAACGCATCTAAGGTATATCTGAAACATCTCATGCTGCCAACATATCCTAAGTTGAACATATTTGATACATATATCATCATATTTGCTGCGTCAAAACACGACACAGAAAGGTATCCATTGACTATCCAACTTCGATGGGACGAGTTCCTGATCGTGCTGACCTACTAAGCCACACTCCAGGATACGAGTTCCTTCTACGTGTACTTAGAGGTTAAACCCTCTCATAGCACGTAAGGTTGTAGTTCTTCTAACTCTAGATTTGGTCGGAATCCATATGGTATCTTGTTGCTATCCATCCTTCTGAAAGTTACAGACACCATGTGGTGTCGTACCCCTGGAATGCAGTGCTTGGCCAGGTCTTCTCCATTTCCCTTGAGAATCAGTACTGAACCGACCAGTAGCATAATCTCCACTGATCCTCTGAACTCCCTAGGGTCAATGACATCTATTTCTTTTTTGAACAAAATATTGCTTTTGCTCATGAAGGAGACCATGCAAAAAGGCCTCAAAAAATCATGATGGTCTATATGTGGGGGAATATAATCGCCTTCATCATATATATTGATGATACAACTTTTGAGAATGCAATTGGATGGAATTATGCTCCACCTAGCCATCCTTTTGATCATCTACTTTATTATAGGAGGTAACGGATCCACCTCATCATGTCTTAAAATCTCCGGGGGATTTTCTTGTCTATTTTTGGTAAAATTATAACATCAACCACATTGGATGATAATTCTAGCTTTTCCAAACATCCATTTTTGTGGTTCAGAATAGGTCCTTTCCATTAGAAGACCCTGTCTCTTAGGTTGAATAAGCAGTTGAGAATGCTCATTTCTTCCCTTTCAGAGAAGACTCTGGCATACAGCTCTAGACATTCTAGTATATTGACAAATCTTCCTTGAACTTCTTCATAAAATTCAAATTCCTTTTTCTTTACACTCATTTTGTGTAATTCTGCCGTGGTAACCATCGACGATCGTCGAGGACGCCCTCTCATTTCAATATTAGCAGGAATCCTTGCTTTTGATGTCTCTGTATCCAGTAGAATATATGATTCCCCCATTGAGGGATTGGTGATTTGAAATCCACTATCAGTTAATGTAAACTCCTCTAGAGTGCCGTAATGCTCTAGGTGGAGGACGTTGCAGTTCGGGCATTCCACAAACACCTCTATAGCTGGTGTCCACATGGGAATCTCAGTATTACACATTGGGCAACCCGTGCAAAGATCATCTGAAATATCTAGTAGCATCGGCTCTGTAGTTAACTCAGACTCATTCTCTATGTCAAGCAAGCTGGAGGAAGTCTCTCTCATGCATGGATCATAGATCTTCCCCTTTGGAATCAGGGTAACCAAGTTTTTTGCCTCATTCTGGCGTCTTATTTCTTAACATAGGAATGTTATGTGTTTTCGACGATTGGAATTTCTGCCTTGAGTCCTTCATAATGGTGCATCTGGCAGTCTCTCATCATTAGCAGTGACTAGATCTCTGGTCAGTGCAGTTATCATAGATGGCAGACAACTAGTCCCCTCCATCGGATCTTGCTGCATTATCACTTTCTTCACCTTCAGTGAGAAATCCTCCTTGGTGTTGATCATTAACAGCAACGATAGCCCCTCTTTTCTTGACGGATGACCACGTCCATTAGGGGACCCTCATATTCTACATCGACATGACCGAAGTCCACGTCAAAGTCTATGATGCCACTCTGCAGTGCCCTTTCCTTGTTAAGTGTGAGATTCCATCCATCCTTAAAAACAAAAATCAGCTTCTGTCCTGACATTTTCTCTGCAGACGAAAGGAAAAACATCGGTGCACTGAAATATAGCAGAAACAAGAACAAAATAAAGTGTTTTTTAGGTAAAAATTTAGTTTATATTGGTGAGAAGATCATTTATTTATATTTACATATTATTTAATTTAGTAAAATATCAACCTTAAAAGTAGAAAGGAAAAAAATTGAAGCATGTAAATTCAAAATTTTTCATTTTATTGAGCCTAATTTTATTACCAAATTTTTAGACCGGTCACAGACATTTGGCCAAATAAATAAACCCAGAATAATCAAAATTTCAATTCAAGCAACGTCAAGTTGCATAGTATGTCTTCAAGTATTGTCCGTTGATCGACAATATGGGTCTCTCGCCTTGAAAATCCACCAGTTCATAGGTTCCTCCTACGTAGACCTTTTTTACGACAAATGGTCCCTCCCAAGTTGGCTCAAATTTTCCACCTATTTTACAGCGTGCAAGAATACACCATTTGAGCATTTGAACGAGATCACCAACTTTGAACATCCTTAGGCGGGCCAATTTTTCATGAGCTTGTACCATCCTCCCTTGGTAAATCTCCAAATGCTAGTGAGCTTCTAATCGCTTTCCTTTGAGACTTTTCAATTCTTCAAGTCTATGTTTTGCACTTTCTTCTGTTGTAAGTTTATTGGTGATAACGACTCTAAGAGATGGCGTCTGGACTTCTAACGGTAGTACGGCCTCAGACCTGTACACAAGTCCGTAGGGTGTACATTAAGTGGGAGTTTTGAACATTGTCTGGTAGGCCCACAAGACTTATAATAGTTTGTTATGCCAATATCTTTTATTTTCATCCAGTGTCTTATTAAAAATATGTACCAGTGTCTTGTTGAAGGCTTTGACCAGGCCAATCGCCCTAGGATAGTAGATCGTAGAGTATCTCCAGTCTATTCCGTTCCACATGATGAAATAGTTGATTTTTATGCTCTTGAAGGTTGTCCCATTATCAGAGATTATTTTGCACGGAACTCTCAAACAGTAGACGATTTGGATTTAAAAAAATTGAAGGACTTGATGTGTTGTAACCTCTCGTAGGGGTACTTCCTCTGCCCATTTGGAAAAGTAATATGTAGTGACAAGTATAAATCTGTGTCCTTTAGAGGATGGAGGGGTCTATCGGACCTATTATGTCCATGCCCCATCACTCAAATTTCCATGAGATGAAGGTTGGGTGTAGCACATTTGAAAGTTGGTAAAAGAACACTCTATGCACTTGGCACTAGTGACATCTTTTGGTTGTATCCATGTAGTCAGCCATTATTGCCGGCCAATTATATCTGAGTCTCTTGATATTTTTTTCATCTTTAGCTCTGACTGGTGAGCTCCATACAATCCAACATGTACTTCTTTGACAATATTTTGTGCTTCTGCTTTTCTTAGACATTGCAGCCACAGCTGATGGAATGATCTTGGACATCACCCACTAAAGCATATGACATAGCCCTTCTTATGCTGTGATGTGCTGCTGACTTGTCCTCTGGCAGCTTTACAGTCTACAAATATTATATTAATGGCTTACGCCAAACTTTATTCATATCAGCAACCGCAATCCTCATTTCATCTTCTTTTCTGAGCTTGTGTAGATTTTCAAAGTCGATTTGATACAAAATAAGTCTTTGTTGTACCGTAATGTCAATGGAACCCTCCGGAGTACATGCCAATTTTTTGTAAGTTTTTCTAGAGCGTCAGCATGGGCATTATCTCCCGAGGAATTTGATAGAAAATTACAATGGGAATCTGCTACAGCAGCTTCATCGCATATTGATGTTATTCTGCTAACCTTGATTTCAAAATCTTGTACTGCCCAGTGACTTGTTAGATGATGAGCTAAGAATCTCCATAGATGACAATATCTATTATATTCATCAAGATTGCCAACTCCAACTTGTTAATTAAGGCTTCATATTCTGCTTCGTTATAGGTACATGGTTTTGTCAGGTGATAGGAGAATCTCAGCATGCCCTTATTTGGCGTAATGAAGATCAAACCAATTCCTGTTTTGCCTGGTATAACTGTTCCCGATCCTTTATCTTTCTGGCTGATGAAGCTCCATCAAAATACATCTCTCAGTGTTGGGCACTGGAGAACCCAATTTGTAATATCTATTCATCTGGTAATTCATCATTGAGTGGGACCCAGTTGGAAGTGGGTTTGCAGCGAGAAGATCTGCTAAAATATGTCCCTTGATAGCATGGAGGGGAACAAAAGTTATATCAAATTATAACAAAATCATTGACTATCTTGCTAGATGTCCAAAGAGTAATGGTTTGGTCATCAAATATTGCAACAGATTAACTTTTGAACTTAGAGTTACTCTATGGGAAAGCATGTAATGTCTAAGCTTCTAGGCGGAAAAAATCAAAGATAGACAATGCTTCTGTTTTCCAAGGATAGAGGCTGCTAAAATAGGAGGTGTCATTAAATATTATTTAACGTCCTCAAAAGCCAGCTGGCATTTCTCTTCCCAAACGAATTTTACATCCTTCTTAGCTAATGTCGAGAAGGGTTGACATACCTGAGAGGTTAGAAATAAAGCGTCTCAGATATGCCAACTTTTCTTGGAAGGAATGTAGTTATTTCAAGGTTTTGAGAGGAGGCATTTCCAAGATAGATTTAATCTTATTTAAGAGCAATCTCGATTCCCTAATAACACAATGAATCCAAGAAATTTTTTAGAGGTAACACAGAAAGCACACTTCAAAGAATTCATCTTAAGATCATATTATCGTAATCGGTCAAACATGATCCTCAAATTATACAAATAGTCTATTTTCTTTTGCTTTTGATGACCAAATAATCCACGTAGAATTCCACTGGTTTTGAATGAGATCATAAACAATCTTTTTCATAGCTTGTTGGTATGTCGCTACATCGTTCTTTAACCTAAACGACATCACTGTGTAGCAGAAAATCCCAATAGGTGCTCTGAAGGCTGTAAGCGCTGCATCTTCTGGGGCCATCTTGATTTGGTTGTACCTTGACAATCCATCCATAAAGGAGAAAATCTCATGTGTCGAAGCAATTTCCACCATCATTTCTGGTATTGTTAATGGAAATTCATCCTTTGGACATGCTTTTTTCAAATCCCTGAAGTCGTCACTAAACGACCTTTTTTTTTGTAAATCGACAATTAAAAAAATTTAATGGCGCTACTAGAAGATTTAAATCCCAGCAACGGTGTCAAAAACTTGACTGCCACTTTACATATATGTGTTTGATTTAATAAATATGTATAGATATAATATTCAATAATGTTAAAGTCGAATTTGTCAATGCAAGTATACGTATCGCTCAAGTAATATAGGGCTCTAATGGATTCCTAGTTATCGATCCCACAGGGAGAAATAGAATACTACGGACTAAGGCTTAATAAAAAGTAATACTTCAACTACAACGACGACGTTCAATTTGCTTATCTGTCACTAATAGGCAATTGAAATAAGTAGATAATTTGGATAACTAATAAATAACTAATGATAGAAAGTAGGGTTTAATTTGTGATATTCAATATATAAGAAAGCATCCTTCTCCTTGTCAAGAAATTATAGTGAATGGATAAAATGAATTAGTTCAATTATATTGTGCCAAATAGGAGCATACCTATTCTTTACCCTTTGGTCCAGGCATAAAGAACATTGACTAATCCTATGCTTGGTTACTGATTCTGCGGCTAGGCTGGGAGGATACCGGCTCTCACTTCGGGGCTCCCACGTTCCCCTCACCTGAGGGCTAACATCTGCACATCAGCACCCAAAAGATAGGACCGAATTGGGGATTTTAGTCTGTCACTCTAAAATCTCCAATTCTACGCCCAATAGTGATATTTCCCTATTTATTTGCACCCAACTTCCAAGGGCTTTGACCTCCTTGAATCTTAAATGTAATTTTCACTTTAGTTGTAAAACTCAACATATTTTAACAAATCAATTAGCCAGATTGAAAGTAAATATTAATATTGAAGTGAAATATCATTAGAATTTCTTAAATATTTTCATGGCTTCACCAATTCAAATCACCATTTCACAAATCTCGAGACAAGGAGAAAGACAAAGAAAA
>JXCR01148126.1:40311-65328 GCA_002079205.1 Phalaenopsis hybrid cultivar
GAGGTTGTCGTTTTTCACGACCTAAATCCTCACAGGTTTCAGGTTATTTGTGTGATCATTTCACACGAATGTAAGCCCTAACTAATAAAATTGGCAGGATGAAACACTTAAATATTTCTTCACAAAACTGAAGCCAAACATTAGGATAGCTTGGTAAGTCACCGAGGTTCTGCTCTGGATCCATGACATCCCCTAGTTCTTCTTCCTTTGGATTCTACTATAGAAATGTTCCAAATTTAAATCAGTCCCCTTTGATACCTCTACGTCTGATTTTGTTGAAGAGTCCTACCCTTTGAAATTCCTTGAAGATAATTTTTCTTGATTTTTTCGAGAGTTTTCTTAGGTGACTTTGGTCATTTAAGATGTAATTAACTATAGGGGTTTGCCCTTATAGAAAGGGAGTCTTCTTAAGTGACTTTGGTCATTTAAGATGTAATTAACTATAGGGGCTTGCTCTTATAGAAGTTTTCTTAGGTGACTTTGGTCATCTAAGATGTAATTAACTATAGGGGCTTGCCCTTATAGATCTTCTTAGGTGACTTTGGTCATTTAAGATGTAATTAACTATAGGGGCATGCCCTTATAGGAATTTCGGTGACTTTGGTCATTTAAGATGTAATTAACTATAGGGGCTTGCCCTTATAGGAAGCATGTTCGATTTGGTCATTTAAGATGTAATTAACTATAGGGGCTTGCCCTTATAGGAAGCTTTTCTCGAACCGTCCTACTCTTTGAAATTCCTTGAAGATAATTTTTCTTGATTTTTATCGAGAGTCTTCTTAAGTGACTTTAGTCATTTAAGATGTAATTAACTATAGGGGCTTGCCCTTATAAGAAGCATGTCCAAACCCAGCTTATTTAAGATGTAATTAACTATAGGGGCTTGCCCTTATAGGAAGCATGTTCAAACCCAGCTTAATAAAAATCTTATTTAAGCCTTCATACTAAATAAGGAACTTGTCGGCAAATACAAAGGTTTCGCAAACCAAACGGACGTCATACTTTCCTTAGTTTATTTGATCGAGTAGTCTTGTGTTTATCCTTCGGGATAGATACAGGATTTGAGGTACAGTGCTCTTTCATTTTACAATGGTTTCGCAGACCAGACGGACGTCATACTTTCCTTAGTTTATTTGATCGAGCCTCATCCTCATACCAAACGGACGTCATACTTTCCTTAGTTTATTTGATCGAGCCTCATCCTCAAGTCTTGCAGACCAAACAGACATCATACTTTCCTTAGTTTATTTGATCGAGCCTCATCCTCAAGTCTTGTGCTTTGGGATAGATATAGGATTTGAGGTACAGTGCTCTTTCATTTTAAACTATGAAAACTATGGGACCGGACGTCATACTTTCCTTAGTTTATTTGATCGAGCCTCATCCTCAAGTCTTGTGTTTATCCCCGGGATAGGTATAGGATCTGAGGTACAGTGCTCTTTCATGTTAAACTATGAAAAATATGGGGTTAGTTTGATTTCATACTTCAACGTCCTTACGAGGCGGGCGACGGGATTTTGATTCTGATGACCGACAGCTTCTTACGGGCAACTCCCCTCCAATCCCCGAAATAGCACGACAGTAATGACTTACTGCTTTATTTCGAGGCGCATTCTTCTTGGAGCTTGTTTTACTGGGATCATATCTTTGTCCACCTCAAGTTTATAAATTATAACTTTTGCTGACAGTCCTGACATTTCATCGTAACTCCATGCAAAGAAATCTTTGAATTCTGTTAACAATTTGATCAACTCTAAAGATTCTTCATCTTTGAGAAGAGAACTTACAAATTTAGGTCAGTGCTGCTCTTCTATCCCGAGGTTAATTTCCTTTAATTCATCAACAGTTGACTTGATTCCTTCCTCAAATTCTGGTAGGGCATTTTCTATTAGTTTATCAGTGGAGTCATCCTCCACATCGAGGCAATCCTGTTTCAATTCACTAGTAACAATCATGCAAAATTCTCAATCATCGACTGGTTTGACTGTACTAAATGTGAGACTCTCTTTTGAATTAGGAGTTTGACTTTTAGCATTCCATAATTTTTCAAAAGTTGTAATTTATCTTTTGGCATTTGTTTTGGCAAATTTCCCTGTTGAATTAACTTTCGTACACTAGGAAAAAAGTAACCAAAAGGTAATTCCATTAATTCATTAGGATCCTCATCCAAATTTACATTATTTTTAAGATTACTAAAAGTAGAAGCACGATAAAATTTTATCGGCTTTGAAACAGCACTACAGACTTCCTTGACCTCTAAACTCTCAACCTTTTGGGGGCGAATTGGAGCAAGGGTCATGGCGTTCACATAGTGGTTTATCTGATCATACATTGTCTCATATTTCGCTTTTCTCCACGTCTTCTAAGGATATCTCATTTTGTGATTTCTTTTATTTTGTCATCATTATTTCATTTTCAAAAATTTCTTCATCATCAATGTTGATGGTCGGCCTGGCCTGTTCAACAATCAAGTTGGTTCTTCCTCGTCCACGTCCCTGGCCTCGACCTTGGGTGCGTGAACTAAAAGAACCCCCACCAACTCGTTGCAAAAGAGTGGTGGAAGACTGCTGAAGTGGAGCTGAATGGCTTCATCTTTTTTATTCTTCTAAATCTTCCACTTTATTTTCCACAACTTCACGAGAGAAAATAGTTTTCTTTAGAGGGACATAGTAGGAGGCATCTTCATGAATTCCAACTTCATGAACTGAATATGACTGTAAATCTCCCTTGATGCAATATTCTTGTCCTTCTTTGTAGTACTTAATGCACTGATGTAGAGACAATAGAACCATGTTGTGTTCGTGAATTCATGCTCGGCCTAGTAGAGCATTGAAAGAGCTCATGGCATCGATAATATGGAATTTAGCGGTTGTTACTAGTTCTTTAACTTTCATAAGTAACGTAATTGATCAAATGGGTCTCTCTCTCTCTCTCTCTCTCTTTTGGTTGAATCCTCTTAGCATCATTTTATCAGTCGTAAGCTCCTGAGCTTCAATATCCAAGTAGGCCAATGTCCGTAGGCTCATCAAGTTGAGGGATGCTACAGGANACTCTGCCCAGCCACCCCATTCACCAAAAAATGCTAAAGCCGTGAGCCACCACCTCGAAATAAATCTCAATTTTAACCCTAGAGGCCAGCTGACCTTAATCGCTCTTTAAAGCTCCTCAACCCTCCACCTAAGTAACTCTTTGCACCCATCAAATGGCCTTGAGCTCCACTCTAAGACCTTCTATTTAAACCATCTTCTCCATGGACAAATGGGAGGTGCTCTAAATCCTTGGGGAAACTATGTCAAAATCTAACCAAGGACTCTCCAAGCATTCCTCAGCTTAAGCAAAAAATTCCCCCCCTCTGATTTCCACTGTGAGAGCCTAATTTTGAACTCAAACTTTCAGTTCAGATTAGGACATCTCTCCACAGTCCACCAAACTCAAATTAATTGTTCACACACCATCCCTAGAGCAAGAGGAGTTGATTCCCCATCAAAGCACCCTCTGGAACAACCTCTAGGATATCTAGACCAACACCTGAAATCCACCTAGGTCCAAATCATACCTAGACAATTCACCAGGACAAAGAACTTCATATGATAGTTCGTTGGACTCAACTGAAGCTACCACAACCATCTGATAGAACCGTCCCTTCTCAGATAAATGTATTGAGCTCTAACCTTAACCCGAGCTTATTTTAATTCTCCATGAGTAATGGCTTAATTTCATACTTGATTAACTGCATATATGTGTTCATCTTGAGTAGGTGGAGGTTTAGAAACAAACACCATGTGATTTGGTTGAGTCTGGGCAAAGATCTTAAGGTTTTAGTGTGGATTGTTTACGAGTTAGGTCACTTAGGGACGATGAACAGATGTTGTTTGATCGTGCGTGTATATAATGGACAGAGGAGATCAAGCCGGACAAACTCTTGGTGCGTGAATCATGGACCGCGTATCATGCCTAGGTGGAAAGCACAATGAATGGGAGTGTGTCGCGTTGTCTTTCAGAGTTGCCTATGATCCAGTCAGCGTTCCATCAATAAGTAGATAAATAGGGGTTTTTATGAATTAAATAAATGCTAGATCTTTAAAAATTCATATCTTTTCATAGAAAAATCATAAAAATAAAAGAACAATACTCACTTGTTTAGTGAATAAAGGAGAAAAATGCGGGCCAAAATTAAAACTTATTTGCCAAGTATATGATTTTTAATTAATTAAATACCCTTTGTCGTATTTTAATTCTCCATGACTAAGTATGGCTCACTATGGCTTGAAATTTTTAAGGTTTATTCCTCATCACAGAGGGAATGTTCTCTTATTTTTCCAAGGTTAGAAGGCATCTCTATGCTTTTAGACTTAATTTTCAGGCTAGGGTGGCCATTTTGGCTTATTTTAATTATATAAATCAAAATATCATTTGAAAAATTATGAGGATAATTTTAGTAAACTTCATGTGGTCAGAGAAGTCTAAAAAAATATTATGATATTTTGAATTATTTTGTGCATTTCTATATTTAATCAAATGTTTACACCTTGTGTTAATTTTATATAAATTATATACTTATCAAGGATTGACAAAATCAATTCCACGTTGTTCATAAAAATCATATTTACTTACTCTAAAAATATAAAAATTATTTGGCTTAGTTTAAGCACAAAAATTGATTTTTAAAGAAACTTTGTATNAATTGACAAAATCAATTTCACGTTGTTCATAAAAATCATATTTTCTTACTCTAAAAATATAAAAATTATTTGGCTTAGTTTAAGCACAAAAATTGATTTTTAAAGAAACTTTGTATTTTTGTAAAAAAGTAATTATAATAGATTAAATAAGCTTAGAAAAATCATGAAAAATAGATTTCTGAGCTCCTTGTGATTAGGGGCATTTAATTAAAATAAAATCTATTTTTGTGAAAATATGTCATTTTTGAAAGTGTATTTTAAATTAAAAATAATTAAAATAATCACAAATTTTAAAAATACAAAAATTGGTTCAAAAAGTGTACTAGTTTTCCTTGATCACTTAGAATTTATTAGGATATTTTTCCTAATTTTTCTAAGTTTAACAATAAATTTAAGAGCTTAAAAGTGAATTTTCCTTATTTTCTCATTAAAACAATTATAATAAATAAATTGAAAATCATAAAAATANTTACAAAAATTGGTCCAAAAAGTGTACTAGTTTTCCTTGATCACTTAGAATTTATTAAGATATTTTTCCTAATTTTTCTAAGTTTAAAAAAAAAATTAAGAGCTTAAATGTGAATTTTCCTTATTTTCTCATTAAAACAATTATAATAAATAAATTGAAAATCATAAAAATACAAAATTTGATTATATGAGTTTTCTGAACTCAGAAAAGTTTAATAAAAATATAAAATAATTTTGGTAATTAAAACATTATTTTTTGTTTAATTAAATCATTGAAATTGATCCAAAATTAAATAATAATAATGAAAATTTAATTCAAAAAATCATGANAAAAAGTTTAATAAAAATATAAAATAATTTTGGTAATTAAAACATTATTTTCTGTTTAATTAAATCATTGAAATTGATCCAAAATTAAATAATAATAATGAAAATTTAATTCAAAAAATCATGAAGTTTTGCCTGAGTGTTTCTCTGACCTAAGAAAACATGTAATAATTTTCTCATAAATAAAAACATTATTTTGGACAGTTAAATAAATCATTTTGAAAAACCTATTTCTTGAATTTAAAAAATTATTTAAAAATAAACACAAAAGAAAAACCACATTATTCTCCTCTAATGTTTCAATTAACTCATGGATATGCCACTCTGAAAGCTCAAGTCATTTGAGTCGTGTTTAAGGAGTTATGAGATGGAGTACCCCAAGGGCAAAATACTCATTTTAGATTTTAGTTCTTAATTAAAATTTAGGATTAACCAAGAGAAAATGAGAAATTTTGATCTTAATGAACATGTTTGGATGATTGAAATACAATGGGACTAAAAGGTAGAAACTCACTCACCACCTTTACACAACATCAACAAAATCATAATTCTCCTATTCTTCATGACTTGGAAGTCAATTAAGATCAATTGATTCTTAAGTGATGGACTTAAGCTAGAAAGATGATAGTTTACTTTTCTTAAGCCCGAAGTTGAGGATGATGTGATCATTTAATAAGAATACATATTACTTAAATCAAAATTTTGATAATTCTCATTCAACCTATCATAATTGCTAAGGGCTTAGTAGTGACATAGGCTCGATATCTACATGCAATTGATCGGATTTAGAAGATAACATGATTGAAAATTAACATCTTTAAACACTAAAAGCTTGACCTTAATTGCAGGAACCACAATCTTGAATGACTTAAAACTTGCCTTAGGGGCACCTAATCACATNCGAAAACTTCCTAAGATGAGCTAGCACGTTGTAATACACTTTGTATGATCCTCTGATCTTTACTTGGTTATTTGTTTCTTCTATTGGCAAAGGTGGAGCTAGTTCTTCTCGAGTTACTTTTTTCTTTTCTTTATCTGTTGGAGCTAACCTCAAGGGAAATACTTTCCCACTCCTAAGTTCACTTCTATATATTCTTCTTCTTGAGATGTCATAGATGAATCTTATGGTGTTTCTTCTTTTTTTGAAAGATCTAAGTTAATGGCAAGTGGTGCACTGTGGCACTCGAGGATTGGTTCTTCACTCGTGACATTGTCGTAATCAACATTGTCGATGTCTTCTTTGATCTTGCTAACAGATTCATCGGATTTAAGTACTATTTGAGGATTGGTTTGGGAATCGAGATCAAAGTTATATTGGTCATAATCGATTACGTTATCACTAGAAATAGTTAAAATGTAGCCAAAAACATAATCATTATATTCATAAGACCCAGGAGGGGCAAAAAGATAATCATACAAGGTCAGGGGTTCAAGGTTTTTCTTCCCCGAATGTGAGACAACCAATCTAACAGTGGCAGCCCCTATCTTGGTGTTCTTCTTCTTGTTCTTTGTTGGTGGCAGATTTCCTGGCAAAATCTTCAACTCTGGCTTGGTAGGCTGAATAATTTTAACGGAGGCTTGCCTGGATGCATTCTAAATTTTGTCCAATACACTCTTGAGCTTGTTCCAACTCGCACTCCATCCATTTTTATCAGCATATGGGTCAATCAAAGAGACTGGATCTACCAAAATCATATTTACATAACCTCTTTCAAGTTCTTTTAAATATTCTTTTGAGATCCTTATATTTCCTTCCTTAAAATTTTTCTCGAGCCAATCCTTAGAGACGAAACAATCCTCTATAATGTGTCCAAGCATCCTGTAATACAGGCAATAATTAGGTTTATCCTTTTTGTCGACCTCTTTGGGTTTCTTTGGAGCTGGTAATCTGAACTCAAGCTTCTTCATTAGACTTCTGAACATTTTGGGTACCGCTTTTTTTTAAGGAATAAACTATTTTCCTTCATTCCATCAAGGACGGACCCTTTCTATTTTCTGTTCAGTACGATCCCCTCTGAGGCGGTTGCTGGCTAGACTGGTCATACTGTTTTGTTTGTTGTTGAGCATGCTACGATGACGACTGGGAATTTTGATGAGAGTTTTCTACATGTTTCTTCAGGGCTGCTTTCCTTAATTGAGCGTTGCCACTGTTCCGGACTTCTTTTCAAATGCTCTAGTTTCTCTGGATTTCTCCACTTTCTCTTGGGAATCCATATGTTTGACTTCTTCTTAAAGATTGTTGGCTTTACTGAGTAGCTTCTCGAAAAATTTAATGGTGAATCGTTTAAGCATGAAAGCTACTAGCCCATGGATTCTCTTGAGTAAGATCTCAATCGCATGATGTTCTTGTAGCTGAGGTTCACATTTCATGCTAAGGTTTATCCACCTCAAAATATATTCCACTAAAGTTTTATTGGGCTTTTGCTTCTCTACTAGGAGATCTCCAATAGAAACATGATGTTACGCTCCGATAAATCTCTTCATGAATAATTGTTCTAGCTCAGCGAATGTCTTGACTAATCCGTTGGGTAGTTCGACATACTAATCAAAAGCGATCCCTGACAGGCTGCTAAAAAATTGTCGAAAGAGCAAAGCTTTATTACCTCCACTATTACCAAAACTGGCTCAAAAATGCGCTATATGCTGCCTGGGATTTTCAGTTTTATCAAATATCTTTTAGTTCGGTGACACAAAATCTTTAGAATAGGGTACGACATCGAACTCCTCCGGGTAAGTTCTACCCTTCAAAATAAATGCACAACCCTTAGATTGGGCTAAGGCCTCCCGAACTTGCTCGACTATTTGCTTAAATTTCTTTTTATGGTATGGAACTTGATGGAGAATCCTTCTTTTGTTTCTCACCTCTATTCACTGAGGTAACTTCCCTCCTTTCATATGTGATATGTATAATCTCCAGTTTATTGACTTTTGGTGAGGTTAACTGTGGTGGTTGAGACTGTCCCTGAACTGCGGCCATGGAGGCCATGGCAGCCATCTCTTCAATTCTTTTCTCCATTTAGCTAATTTGCTCATCCCTTAGGAAAACATCCCTACGCAGCTCATCTACGGCGTTCTCTTCGACGAGAGGTTGAGCACACGCGTAGATGCAGTGGCTCTGGTCTTGATGACATGGATATACATGAAATCTTTCTCGAGGTAATCATTGAAGTAAGAGTTTTCATCATCATCAATGGAAACTCCAAGTTCTCAGGTCAACTCAAAAATCTTGACCTTGAGCTTTTTGACCTTTCCTTCAATTATTGATTCTTGTAGCACCTTAAGATCTGGAGGACTTTGCTGGATATCCTCTACTTGTTTATCCATCTTGCTAGCAATTGTTGTGACAATGCTGGATACTTCAAACCCTTGCTTCATTCCATGATCCTGCCCTTCGAGCTCATTGGACCGTATCAGCACGGCGACCTTGAATACCTACACCTTTTTCTTTAATGGTGATATCTTGAGATGGAGTGTCTCTGCAGAAACATCGGCATGTCCAAGAGAAGTGTGCTCCCCATGGTGCAGACTAAATACAATGTTGGGTCATCCCTTCATCTTTTCCTTTGGAACTTTTAAAAATATCCTTGTGACCCGTAATTGGTGGAATTCTCAAACCTAAACGCGACTTAACTAGTCGACAGCCTGCAGGTCTAATGACAACAGAATTGGTAGCAAAAAATGGTGGTATCAACTTTGCTTCCTAAGAAAAACCTGACGGTAATGTGAGAAGGCAAAGCTTCAATTGATTTCTGAGATCTTCTGGTAGATTTGACATCTCTTAGAATTTTTTTCTTCATGTGAGGGGATACTGCATCCCACTTGTTTGAGTAAATCACCAACTAAACAACCTTCTTTGGCAGCTAGTCTCTGGGAAACTGTACTGACTTGGGTAATAGAGGTATGCTTCTTCCTCTTCCCACCATGTCCATGAGGTGACGGTAAAGTAGCAGTGAACTTCTGGATACATTCGTACCCATTAGTATCCATTAAAGGATGGAGCCTACTCCCTTGCAGAAGTTGATAAGTCTCCAGTAATCTTGACTCCTTCTAATGAGGACCGTCATCAACAGGTACTTCCTTAAAAATTTGGGCTTTAGCAGCTCTCCAAACCTTTTGGCTGCGGTTTCTCCTTTGGGTTCGGGTTAATGGTGCGGTCCTTGAACTCGATCTGATTTCAAATACTGAAGGTGGGACAACCAATCCTTCAGTCGAGTCTTCAACGATCATAACTTATTTTCCCTTAGAAAAAATGGGAACAGCATGCTTAGGAGGTGCTATGGTGGCAGTAGTCTTGACTTTCTTTTAATAAGGGAATTCCTGAGGGCAGTTTAGGTTAAACGCAGTAGACGACTCCTGAAACTCTGGAGCGGTGAGTTTCATCACGACAAATGAGGCTTTCCAAGATTTAATTAATATAAGGAAAATTAAAGAGCAAGCGCAGCACGACACAATCTGATTTAATTTGCAAAATAGGAAATCAAACTCAAAAGGGAAAAAGTGAAGCTAAGGACCCAGTGTGAGAACAACTTTACAACGCACAATGCCCAGGTGGAACTAGTCCACCAACACAACTATTGGGGGTCCAACCCCACACTAAGATTAAAAAGTCCTTAACGGTCTCCTGAACCTTCTTATTCAAAGGTGATGGAACAGATTGTCCTGAACTCCAAAAGAGTTGATCGTACTTACCCAAGAAAGAAATGGGTTAAGCATGCCAACAGAAGAGGGGTAATTTGGTTCATTGGGGACATTAACACATTACCTATGTATGAAAATAATATTTCTTGATTAATATGAAGAGAGAAGCTTTACCCTAGTGGAGTCGCCAGAAGCTGTCGGCACTATTTTGGTTGTGGAGTTGCCCGTTGAAAGCTGGTCGACCGTTGGAATCGGAATTTCATCGCCCGCTTCAAAAAAGGCATTTAATTTACACAAACACACACACACACACACACACACATAAATATATATATATATATATATATATATATATATGTATATAAAAATANCAGGAAGAGGACTGAGGATAATAAAAAATAAAAGAAGATTCAATTTCCCTGTGTCTAATTTAGATGCCACATCAAAATAGTGACACTGCTTTATTTCTACTCATCTACTGTCAACTAACCACCTCAATAAAGTTACCAAAGCTAGAGCTACCTTGAACTATTACATTCAATAGTTGAAGCCAATTGACATTGGATCTCTGATCTATCAGACTATGATCAGTTTTGCTATTGTTGCCACCAATCCAGCTTTAGGATTTGCATCCTTGAACTTTTCCCTATGTGAGCAAGCTAGGGTTATATTTAATAGTTGAGAGGAGATACTACAGCCTCTAAAGCCCATTACAAAAGCTAATGTGAAATATTATTCAAAACATTTAATATTTGGCTGGAAAAGAATATTTTTTAGAAGTTTAGGTGCCTCTACTTGTCGGCACTAAAAAGTTGAGAAGTTGCCTGTTGGAAGCTATCGGCCGCCAGAATTGGAATCCTGTCGTTTGCTTTGGAAAGGAATTTAATATATATATATATAAGTTTAGAGAAATATGAAATCAAACTGATCCCATATCTTTCATAGTTCAAATAAAAGAGCACTACATCTCAAGCTATGTATCTGTCTCAAAAAATAAACACAAGACATGAGGGTGAGGCTCGATCAAATAAACTAAGAAATATATGACATCTGTTCGGTCTACAAAAGCCATTTTATTTATAAGCTGACAAGTACCCCTATTTAATACGGAGAATTAAACAATGTTTATATTAAGTTGGGTTTGAAGAAGCTTCCTATAAGGGAAAGCCCCTATAGTTAATTACATCATAGATAATTGAAGTCAACTAAGAAAAATCTCAAAAAAAATCAGGGAATATTAATTTTAAAGAGGTTAAAAAGGATAAGACTTTTCAACGAGATCGGAGAAAGAGGGTGAAAGGGGAATGACTCAAATTTAGAAAATTTATTGTGGAATTCAAAGGAGGAAGAACTAGGGGATGTCATAGAACCAGAGGAGAACCTCAATGACTTCTCAAGCTACCCTTTGGTTTGGCTTCAGTTTAGAGGAAAAATATTTAAATATTTCATCCTGTCAATTTTATCAATTAGGGCTTACACTCGCATGAAACAATCACACAAATAGGCTAGAAGATATGAGGATTTTAAGTCATGATGAACGACAACCTCGAAATCTTAAGACTAGTTAGGGCTTAAATTGTACAGCAAAGCTATACAAAGGCCTAAAGAAAAGTTGAGGATTTACGTTGCATAAGCAAATCACCTCGAAGTCATATGGCTTGGTTGTTTAAAACTAAGGAATGACTTAGCTGATGAAGACATGTTCTGCTGTTGAAGATGGTCATGTTGCCCACAATGTTAGCTTCAAACTCCTCGTTGCGACAAGTTTAGGTTTTCTAAAGTTTTAAGTTATGATGTCAAATCAGATGTCCCTAAGGTTCATGGTTATTTAAATATTATGTGGCATATTAAAGGCGACACGGATTAGGATCCTATATTTCCCTCATTCCAGCACCACTATTTTTTTTCTGATTCACTTAGTTCAAATGAATTTAATAAACTCAACTTAATGAGTTCCATACTTTCATTTAGACCGTGGGAAATCTCATTAGCAACCTTAGGTTACCTCCTTCGAGGGATTCCCAATCATCCGATAGAGACATTTTAATTTAGTTACAATTTTTATTTTGTGATGTTTGTGATTAAATTTTTAGTTTTCTTACATTTTCAATGTTGTGGCTGTAAATTTTATCTTGATTGATTTTTTAGTTTTGGTTTTAGTTGTGCGGCTATCCTCATAGCTTTGGTTTTCATGCAGGGTGACATCGTTATTTAACATGCAAGCTCGAGGCAAGAATTACAAGAAGATAAATGTAATAATTTAAAGACGTACCTGTCGATTCTTCTCCTCCCTCCACCAGAAAGGTTAGTATTTATAAGGCATGTATATAATTTTGTAGGGAATTTAAATTATAGGAGTAGATGAAGGTTTAGCTACCAAACCCCAAGTTATGACTTTATTGAATCTCAGAAGATCCTAGTGTATGGTTTTAGAATAATATGGCAAGTCCAACTAGCCCTTCAGAATGTCTAATAGATTTCAAAATGCTCTAGGCATGACCCTGGACTCTCTTGGAATAATTTGANTTTAGTAAAATGTGCTGGAATTAGATAATAAATGATTCGTTAAGATGCTCCTACATGAACTCAACCGAAAAATTTTAGGTTGGGGTTGATCATAATAAAATATTTGTATTTATTTTGGACTGGCCACTTGAATCAAATTATGAGTTAATTTCTACCCTTGAATTATCATCGTATAAATATTAATTTTTCTAATTACATATTTGCTATCAGCAAAATTGATTTTAAATACTGAAATAGCTCATGGGGTAATCTTAATTAGTCTGAATTTTTTATTTTAATCATTTAAAAAGGCAACTGGGAACTGAGTATTAATTGATAAATTATTTATAAAAGTAATTAGCAAATATTTGATGACGTATAAACTATATTATCTTAATTAAATTTTAATATTGATTAGGTTTAAAATTTTCCTAATTTGACGTCATCTAATAAATAATGATGATTAATTTAATTAGTTACGTAAGAATTTGAATGCGAACTTAATATATTTATTCGCTAACTAAAATTGGATTGTATTAAATCGGGCTTAGTTACGTAATTTTTAATTTTGGTCAATTGTACGAGTTAATATGTTAATATAGAATATTTTTTATTGAATAGTTAATTGACTATTTGACACATCTTCTTAAGCTAATGGTTTCTGTTAAAGATCAGAAAGAATATTTTGTATACTTTCAGCTAATTAGCAATAATTATTGGAAAATAAATAATGATTAAAAATTCGCTTAAGATAATTATTTATAAAAATATTAAGCTCAAACTTGATTATGATGCTCAAATACCTTTTAATTATATTGAATTATAGTTAGTTCATTTATTAAATATAAATTAATTTTTTACCCTTTTAATTTAATTATGAGGATTTGAACTTCAATCCTAAAGAGAAACCACTAATTGTTCAAGTGTGGTTAAGGTTCCCAGGTTTGAAGTTACATTTATATAATATGAAGGTTTTATATTCGTTGGGTGCTATTTTTGGTACTCATTTGAAAGTTGATATTGAGGCTCTTAATTGTTCTAGACCATCTATTGCCAGAATTCTTGTTGAAAGTGATGTTACTGTTGCTTTTAATGATCTTATATAGATTGGGAATTCGAATAATTGTTATTAGCAAAGCATTGAGATTGAATTTTCTCCCATTATTGCACTAACGTAAAATTTTTTGGCACATGCAGACTAGTTATTTTTCTCATCCCGAATTAAGGAAAAATATGCGAGATCTCTTGCTTTAAATAATAAAAATAATGATGGTTGTTCATGGAATCCTTTATCTTGTTCAACAAAGAAATGTGGATGGTGCTATGCAAGAAAACATTAATACTAATGTGGTACTTGTGGAGGCTAAACAGGATAAAGGGTTTCAAAACGATGACACTGAAATTGCTCAAGAATTCTTATCTTGTACCGAGGAGATGTGAAATCTTGATATTATTTCTGTTGGCTCGAAGGAGAATACTTCTTTTATTTTACTTAATGCTAATAATTGCTATATTGATGGGGGATTTGGAATATCAATGCTGTTGAAAATGTTAGTGCTACCAAAAATGCCATGGAAAATGCTTCTAATGATGATAGGGATTTGGTTAATAAGTTAGCTCTTGCTAAAGTTGACTTGGAAAAGGAATGGCTTGTTATTAAATTTAACAGGAAGAAAATTAAGGGCATAAGAGAGCTGAAATATGTTAATTTTGAAGTTTCCTTAGTTCAAAGTTGTGGGGTTTGGAAGGGAAGAAAAATCAATTGGTCATCTCTCCTAGGCTTACTAGAGGGAGAAAAATATATTTTGATGTTTATGCTTTTAATTTAGAATATTAGAGGAATTGCTAATATCAATTCTTCTAATAGGATTAAAAATATTATCAAAACTCATAATTTACTTTTCTTTAGGATTCTGGAACCATTTGTTGTTAAGCATAATAATGTCATTTATATGAAAAGTTACAGAAGGTTTAACTCTTTTGCTAATATGAATAACAAGATTTGGTTCTTTCGGAGTAATGTTGTTAATGTGAATTTTATTATTGATCATTAATAGTTCATTCATTTGAAGATTAATGTTTTTAACTATTCTTCTCTTGCTACCATTATTTATATCGGTTGTTCAAGGCAAGGTTGGATTTATGGAGTAATCTTATTGCTTTAACGAATTTTTTCGCTGAGCCTTGGATTGTTGGAGGGGATTTCAATGCTATTCTTTTGGTGGAGGAGAAAAAAGGTGGCAAATACCTTAATAAGGGCTTAATTTCCAACTTTTCTGATGTGTCGTTTGAGTCGGGGCTCTTTGATCTTGGCTACTGGGCAATCCTTTTACTTGGTGTCGTGGTAAGGTATTTGAAAGGTTGAACATATATGTTGCTAACAATCTTTGGATGGATTTGTTTCCTGCTACTTTTGTTATTTATTTACCTATTATTTTATCAGACTATGCTCCTATTCTTCTTAATGCCAGTCTGTTTAATAAGCCAAAGGAGTATCAATTTAGATTTTTTGATACGTGGATCATTGATTTTACTGGTACTGCGGGTAGAAAACTTTGGGCTTTGCATAAATCACTGGCTTTTAACTCAAAAGTGGAACTGGGATGCTTTTGGGAATTTACATATTTTAGTTCAGTTGGCTGAGGATAATATGACGAGGCTTGATGAGGAGTATAATAATGATTGGATTGATCATCTTACCTTATTGGCAGGTCAAGAGAGGTTGAATAATGCTATTGATGTGGAGGAGGCTTTTTATAAACAAAAAGCTATTGGTTATCACTTTGTTGATGGTGGATAGAAATACTTCTTATTATCATGTTTTTATTAAAAAGAATAATGGGTAATTCAATTAGTAGGATCAAACAGAATATTGAAAATATCTTACTTTCTCTTGATGTCATCGAGGCAGATGGTATTGATTATTATACTAAGCTGCTTGACATTGATAGTAAGGTGTTGGCTAGAAGTGATATGGATATTTTTGTTGATGATGTTAATGTTGCAGGTAATATTGATCTTGTTGTCATTCCTAATAGTGATGAGATCAAGAATGCTTTTAATTCTATTAACAAAAATAAAACTACTGCTCCTAATGGTTATAAGGCTGCTTTTTATAAAATTTCTTGGAATGTGGTGAGTAATGATGTTATCTTAGCTGTGCAAGATGTCTCCAGAGGTATGGATCTTCTTAAATATTTTAAAGCGTTTAATTTGGTCCTTGTTTCTAAAAATAAGGATGGCTTACATTTGTAGGCTTATAGACTTGTTAGCCTTAATATTGTGATTTATAAGATTATTTCTAAAATTGTGGTTATTGGAATTCGGTCTTATCTTAATATTATGATTTCCAAAAAACAATCTGCTTTTATTAAACTCAGATATATAGGAGAGAATGCACTGATTGCTCAAGAATTAGTTTTGGACCTTGATAGAAAAGACATAAATGACAACGTCATTTTCAAGATGGATATTAAAAAGGCTTATGATACTATAAAGTAAAATTTATTTTGGATGTCTTCAAGGGTAGAGGCTTTAATCAATTTTCGTATCTGTTTATAAAAAGAATTTTGGAAAATAATTATTATTCTGTGCAGATTAATGGTAACAAATGTGGTTTTTTTAAATCCACTAGGGGGATTAACCAAAGAAATCCACTTTCTCCTATTATCTTTATTATGACTTTTGATCATCTTCCTAGATACCTTAACAGGCTCTCCAATAGCTATCCTAGCATGTATTATGCTGTCAAAAATAATTTTGATATCTTCCATCTTGCTTATTGTAAGCACTATTTTAGTTAAGGAGTTGCTCGTTGGAAGCTGTCAGCCTCCGGAATCGAAATTCCGTCACCCGCTTGGAAGGACATTTTAATTTACATATATATATAAGTTTAGAAAAATATGAGATCAAACTAACCCCATATTTTTAATAGTTTAAATGAAAGAGCATTGTACCTCAAACCTTGTATTTATCCCGAAAGATAAACACAAGACTTGAGGGTGTAGCTTGATCAAATAAATTAAGAAATATAAGACATCCGTTTGGTCTGCAAAACCATTTTATTTGCTGACAAGTTCCCATATTTAATATGAAGACTTAAATAGTATTTATATTAAGCTGGGTTAGGAAAAACTTCCTATAAGGGCAACCACTATAGTTAATTACATCATAGATAACCAAAGTCACCTAAGGAAATTTTTGATAAAAACTAACGAATATTATCTTCAAGGAGTTCAAACTGATAGGACTTTTCAATGAGATCGAACAAAGAGTTGTGAAAGGGTAATGATTCAAATTTGGAATATTTTGTTGTAGAGTTCAGAGGAGGAAGAACTAGGGGATGTCGTAGATTCGGAGAAGAACTTCAGTGACTTACAATGCTTTCCCATGGTTTGGCTTCAATCTTGAGGAAAAATTATTTAAGTATTTCGTCATGTCAATTTTATTTGTTTAGGGCTTACATTCGTGCGGAAAAATCACACAAATAGCCTAGAAGATGTGAGGATTTAGGTCACGACGAACGACAACCTTGGAATTCTAAGACGAGCTAGGGCTTATATTGTACAACAGCTCTATACAAAGGCCTAAAGATGAGGTGAGGATTTATGTTGCATAAGCAAACCACCTCGAAGTCCTATGACTTGGTTGTTTAAATCTAAGGAGAGATACTGTTATAGATCCTTTTGCTGTTGAAGATGGTCGTCCTGCCCGCAATGCTAGCTCCAAGCTCCTCGTCGTAACGAGTTTAAATTTTCTAATGTGTCAATTTATAATATCAAATCAGATGTCCTTATGATTTTGGTTCTTAAATTTTATGGGGCATATTAAAGTTGATTAGAGCGACACCGGTTAGGATCCTAAGGTTCTCTCATTTCAGTACCATTATATTCTTTCAGATTCACTTAGTCCAAATGAATTTAATAAACTCAACTCAATGAGTTCCATACTTTTATTTAGACCGTGGGAATTCTCGTTAGCAACCATAGGTTACCTCATCCGAGGGATTCTCGATCATCTGATGGAGACGTCTTAATTTAGTTGCAAGTGTTGTTTTATTGTGGTGTTTGTGATTAAATTTTTAGTTGTCTTATATTTTGAATGTTATAAAGTTGAATTTTATCTTGGTTGATTTTAATTTTGATTTTAATTTTGGCTATTCTAGCAGTTTTGGTTTTCATGCAGGGTGACATCATTGTTTAACATGCAAGCTCAAAGCAAGAAGTACAGAAAGGTAAATGCATAAATTTAAAAGCGTACCTGTCGATTCTTCTCGTTCCACAACCTGAAAGGTCAGTACTTGCAAGACATGTATATAATTTTGCAAGGAATTTAAATTTCAGTAGTAGATGAAGCTTTAGCTGCAATACCCCAAGTTATGACTTTATTAAATCTTAGAAGATCCTAGTGGATGATTTTAGAATAAAATATGACAAGTCCAATTTGTCCTTTAGAATGTTCAATAGATTTCAAAATGCTCGAGGCATAACCCAGATCACTTTAAAGATCTCTTGAAATATTCTGAGTTCATTTTGGACTTATTATATTTTTCCATTAATCATCCGAGGTTAGAGTGTGACTACCTCGTTGCTCAGTTTTAATTATCCCGAGGATAGGATACTCGATTAATTAATTGATGTTTCCTTTAAGAGTTATGTGAGTGGATGCCCCTAAGGAAAGCTTAGGTCGTTTAAAGATTAGGTGCCCACAATTAAGGTTAGGCTTGTAGTGTTTAAAGATGTAATCACCCATCATATTATTTTCTAAATCTGATCAATTAAGTTTAGACATAGAGCCTAGGCTACTACCAAATTTTTAATAATCATAATAAGTGAAATGGTGATTATCAAAATTTTGATTTAAATGATGTGTATTCTTATCAAATGGCTAAACCATCCTCAACTTTGGACTCAAGAAAAGTAAATTTCCATCTTTCCGACTTAAGCCCATCACTTAAGAATCGTTTGATCTTAGTTGATTTCCAAGTCATGAAGATTAGGAGATTTATGATTTTGTTGACGTTGTGCAAAGGTGGTCAGTGAGTTTCTATCTTTCAATCTCATTGTATTTCAATCATCCAAACATGCTTATTAAGATCAAAATTACCCAATTTCCCTAGGTTAATCCTAAATTTTGATTAAGGCACCAAAGCCTAAAATTACCACTTTGCCCTCGGGACACTTCACCTCATATCTCATTAAACACAACTCAAATGACTTTGAGTGTTTAGAGTGTCATATCCATGAGACAATTACAATGTTAGAGGAGAATATGTGGACCTCTCACAATTTTAATTTAATTTAATTATTTAAATTCAAAAAATAGGATTTTCAAAATTTGATTTGTTTAACTTACCAGAATGAACTTTTTTATTTATGAGAAAATGATTAAAGGTTTTCTTAGGCCAGAGAAATACATAGGCAAAATTTCATGTTTTTTGAATTAAATTATAATGGAAAAATGAAGAAAATCCCTTTTTAAGCTTTAAAAATTTGTTTTTAACTTAGGAAAATTAGGAAAAATATTTTAATGAGTCCCAAGTGATCAGAGAATAATTAGGTACATTTTGAAATATTTTGATAATTTTGGGATTTTTAATTATTTTAATTATTTTAAATTTAAAATAAGGCTAAAAATTCAAGTATTTTACAAAAAATAAATTTTATTTTTCCTAAGTGCCCCTAATCACAAGGAACTCAGAAAACCACTTTTCATAATTTTTCCAAGTGTATTTAATTTATTATAATTATTTTTGTACAAAAATACAAGTTTTCTTCGCAACTTTATTGCTTAAACTTAGCCAAATAATTTTCAAATTTTTGTAGTGAATAGACATATTTTTTATGAATAAATTGGGATTGATTTTGACAATTTTTTATAAGTATTTAATTTATATAAATTAATAAATGCATTTAATTAAATAGAGAAATTCACAAGGTAATCCAAAACATCAAAATATTTTTTCTAGATTTCTCCAACCACAGAAAACCTACCAAAATTATTCTCATAATTTTTCAAGTGATATTTTGATTTATGTAATTAAAATAAGCCAAAATGGTTATTCTAGCTTGAAAATTAAGGATAGAAGTACAGAGATGCCCTCTGACCTTGGAAAAATCAGAGAACACCCCCTCTATGATGAAGAATGAACCCTATAAGTTTCAAGCCATGGTGAGCAAAATTTAATCATGGAGAAATAAAATACAACAGAGGGTATTTAATTCATGAAAAATCATGTGTTTGCCAAATAATTTTTATTTTTGTCCACATTATTCTTATCTGTTCACTGAGCAAGAGGGTATTTTTCTTTTACTCTTATGATTTTTCTAGTGAAAGATATGAATTTTTAAAGTTTAGGCATTTAAAATAATTCAAAAAATCCATAATTTTCTACTTATCCACGCGACACCACCTTGGCTCCGAACTCACACACGACGCACTCCCATTAGCTGCGCTTTCCACCTTGGCATGCCATGTGGCCCGCCTTCTCGCTCCGAGAGTTGATCCGGCTCAATCTCCTCCGTCCATTGGATACACGTGCGATCGAACGACTCTCCATTTTTGTCCCCAAGTGACCTAACTCGTAAGCCATTCACACTAAAACCTTAAGATCTAAAGATAGACTCAACCAAATTTCATGGGGTTTGTTTTTAAACCTTCATCTACTCAAGATAAATACATCTATACGGTTAATCAAGTATGAAATAAAGCCATTACAAATGGAGAATCAAAATAAGCTCATATTAGGGTTAGAGTTCAATACCTTTGTCTAAGAGGGGAGACCTCAATCAGATGGTTGTGGTAGCTTTGATTGAGTCCAACGAACCTTCGGATGAAGTCTCAAGCCCTAGTGAATTGTCTAGGTATGAATTCGATCAAAGTAGATTTCAGGTGTTGATCTAGAGTAAGGTTAGAGGCTGTTTAAGAGGGGGATTTTATGGGGAATCAACTTCTCTTGCCCTAGGGATGGTGTGTGCACAAGTAATTTGATTTTGGTGGATTGTGGAGCCATGGAGAATTCTGTCCTGGTTTTGAGTAGAAATTTGAGCTCAAAATTGGGCTTCACAGTGGGGATCGGTGGGGGAAAATGGTGGCAATGAGCTTAGGAGTTCTTAGAGAGTGTTTGAGAGCAATTGAACAGAGTTTCTCAAAGGATTTGGCACACTTTATGTCTTGGCCATGAGAGGGTGGGTTTAAATAAAATGCTTTAGGGTTGCTGCCAGGGCCTGAATTCAAGTGCAAATTAGTGCTTAGGTGGAGGGCTGAGAAGCTCTACAGATCAATTATGGTGAGCTGGCCACCAAGGTTGAAATTGGGTTTGATTTAGGGGTAGTGGCCCTCTGTTTTAGAGTTTTCCGACCACTAGGCTGGCCAGCAGGGCCAGGGGTGGTGGCCAGAGGGTCAGGTGAGCCTGTGGAAGGGTTAATTATGATTAACCCTCAATGGCAAGTGATGATGGAGGGGATATTTTGGTTAAGGCCCATAAATGGGATAAGATCACCTAAATTCGGGGAGCCTTGGTCCATAGCTTACTTGGGTGGTTTAAGTGGGTTTAGCCTGGTCAATAAGGCATGCTTAGCGGCTGTGAAACCTTAATTTGGTGACTTTAAGATGGCTAAATCAATTTTGGTGCATGTGTTTAATTTGGGTCAAAATGGCTAAAAGTTGGGTTTGGGTTAGGCTAGCCATGAATTTGAGCTCAATTTATTGATCAACATTGTGTAAATGATTGTCATGAATGTTTTATGGTTAAGGATTGAAGTAATTTTGAGTTCAATTGGAAGCTCAATTTGGAGGATTTTGGGATTTTGGTCAATTTGGGCATGTTGGACTAGACTTGGGTCTAGTTTGGGATAAGGTTGGAATAAGTCCAAATTGGTGGTTGAAAATGGTTTATAGGAATGTCATGAAGAGTTTTCAACATAAATTGAGTGTCAATTTTGTGGTTAGGGCATTCAATTGGGTAGCATTTTGAGACAACCAATTTGGGGCAAGTTTGGGGATTTTTGGACTTGGGTTAAAATTGAGTGCAATTGACACTTCACCAAGACCAATTGAAGATTCTATTTGGTGAGTAGAATTATTATGAAGAATTTAGGATTCAAATTGGGACAATTTGAGTAGGCTATGGGGTCCAATTAAGTGAGATTAAGTCATAGAGCTAAAATTAGGGGTTTGACTTAGATCAAAATTGAGCTCAAAGCATGGGCCAATTAGGTTTGGATTTGGTTTGGATTGGTCATATGAAAAGTGAATTTGAGTTTATAATTGAAATTGAGGGAAATTTGGGCCAAATTGATGGACATCTGGGATGTATTTGAGGAAAATTGGGCTTTAAAGGTAAGTTGGGGGTTTTGGTCAAAATGATCAAATTGATCAAATTGGGTTTAATTAAAGGGTCCCAACTAGTTTTGGAGACATTTGAAGTGATTTTAGATGTCTTGGGGAATTTTGGAGTGCCAAGGGTATTTTTGTAATTTTGACAAATTTGGGGTATTTTGGTAATTTTAGCAATTTTAGGTGGTTTTGGGCAATTTGGGTAGTTTCAAATGGTTTGAAATGATTTTTGAATAAATTTAGGTATTTTGGATGAATTTGAAAAGTTTGGTCAAATTTAGGGTTTCAAGGGCATTTAGGTAATTTGGGTGGATTTAGGGAAAAATGTCAGGTTGGAAATTTTGGTAGAATTGGGGTACCAACCACCCTATATGAGCTATGGACTAATGAGATCCCCATTTGGGTCCTCTATGTACTAGTCTTAGCTAAACCTTAGCCTAGGGCCAATGGGTTTAGGGGACCGTCTACATGAGTCTCCCAAAAGATCAAGGGATCAAAGCAAACGATTTTGGGTTTAGGGTTGTGAGTGGATATAGGTGATAGTGAGTGCAAGTGAGTGCCCTAGCTCCAGACTAACACCCAGAGTCAGCCTTAAGGTCAAACAACCTTATGGAGGCTCGCCTTGAGCTCCCCCATAGTGAGCCTACCTACTAAGTGCTAGAAGTTAGGACTAATATGTGGAACTTCAAGTTGAGCAAGGAAGAGTTTGGAATTTCTAAAGGTGAGGGTTTCTTTTCTAGTGTTATAGGAATAGTCGACAGGAAAATCATATGGCTAGACCCTAGGCTACTAAAGAGGGAAAACTAAACCTTAACCAAAAGTGAGGTCAACACTTATACAAATGATTTGGTTATTTTCTGTAATGCCAATAAATGTTCTATCAAAATATTATGGAAGGGACTTATTCACTTTCAAGTGGTTTGTAGTTTGAGTTTCAATTCTAGTAAATGCAGTTTTTACTATTCAAAGTGGATTTCTACAAAGAAGAGAAATTTGATCAATGATTACACTTGTTTTTCTAAAGGTGTTATGCCCATCAATTATTTGGGCTTCAATTTGGATAGAGGGTAGAAAAGAGGGTATCTTTTTTATGGACTTATTGACAAGATTAATAAGGGAATTATGTTTTGGGATAATTTATTATTATCTTTTGGTGTATTAATTACTTTACTAAATAGTGTTCTTAATTCTATACCTTTGTACACTCTTATTTCCATGAAGATTTTTGCTAATGTAGTTATAAGATTGGAGAATATTTTCAATAACTTTCTTTGGGCTGGTAAGGAACTTAGAATTCACTGGATGAGCTGGAAGAAACTATGTAAACCAACTCATTCTGGTGGTCTGGGTTTTAGAAGCATGAATGATTCAATGAAAATCTGCTTCAAGAAGTTATCTGTGCAATTCAGAAGTGGTAATTCTCTTTGGTCTCTTTTGATGAGGCATAAATATTGTGGAAATTTTCATTCTCTTTCTATTACTTGTAATCCTTCTGATTCTTTAGTCTGGAAGGAAATGTTAAAGATGACTAAAGCCACTGAGGAGTTTTTATGTTGAGATGTTGTTAATGGTTGTTGTAGAGTTTGACAATTTGTTGGGGGATGGTCCTTTGGTTGATTTTTATGGGGATCCGTTTGATGTGAAGGTAACTGTTAATGAGTGTTGGAATAATGATGGTTGGGATATGAATAAGCTTGTGGATTTGGTTAGCAAGGAGGATTCTTATTTGATTGCTAAAATTCTTATTACTATTGGAGTGGATAAAGTCAGAATTAACGGTCAAAGTGGCAACTCTATCTCTAAGATCTTTGCAAATTTTTTCCCTCATACCAATGGGATTGACTTAAATTGGGCTTGGAATTCTTTTGTTAAACCTTCTAAATATTTTTTTCTTTTGGAGGTTACTTTATCACATTCTTTCTACTGATGACATTTTGAAAATGAAACCTTTAAGATTACCTTCTTGGTGTTTTTTGTGTAAGCAACATGTTGAAGAGGTGGAACATATTTTTATCACTTGTAAATGATTACAAATTCCTAGGTTTTATTTTCTTGAGTGAGTTTGTATTTCATTTCTGGTTTGGAGTTTTTCAGTAGAATTGTTGGTCATCTTCTTTGTAATTATCTTCTTGTGTAGAATAAAATTTCCTACGGGATTCGGGAAAAAAAAATATGAAAGCTTGTAAATGCTTCAATAAATTAAAATAAAATAGAGTGGTCGAAACAAGTTGGCGTGAGCCGGCAACTTCAAAAAATTTTTAAATTATTATTATTATTATTATTATTATTTCAACCACAATTAAGTCAACGAAAGAAGGGCATTCTAACACCGGTTAGAGTGAATAGTTATATAACCACATTATTTTGATCATACTTTGTATGGAAAAAAGGGCAGATGGGATCATATTCATTAAAATTCCTTGTCATGTTTCATTGATCCCTTACCCAAAGTTCATATTGTTAGATTCGGATACCCACCAATTGTTTTTTTTCAATTAATTTTTGTTAGGAAATTTGGCATAATTGGATATAATGCAGATAATATTACGTGTATGAATCTTTTCGGGATCAAATTGCTGGAGCTTGACGCAATGTATTTTGGGTTCTCAACACTAATGCCACACGTGGTTATAAACTACTTGAGAAAGCAAGCAATAAAAAAATGGCACGATTTAGAATCTTTAGCTAAAATTAGACTTGATATGGTAGTATGTTTAAATATCTTGTATTAAAGTGGACAGAATTTCACTCAGGTTTTCATATTTGCATTCCACCCCAAATCTATATTATGACATCAAAAATATAATTAAAACTATTTTTAAATGTGCAATCTACATTTCATGCATAAGTTTATGATACAAATGTGTTCCATGCATAAATATCATATTTCAGATGTTTAGATATGTAAATTCATAACATTGTGTTATTTATATACACACACACAAATATCTATCTATCTGTGTGTGTGTGTCTATATATATATATATATATATATATATATATATATATATATATATATATATATATATATATATATATATATATATATATATATATATAT
>JXCR01148126.1:65423-88697 GCA_002079205.1 Phalaenopsis hybrid cultivar
ATCTATATGTGTGTGTGTGATATATATATATATATATATATATACAAATCTATGTGCTTTAATTTTATCTTTTGTTATCACTTGTCAACTTCTTAAAAGTGTCATCATTGATTTCGGCTAATAAATGTGTAAAATAATAATAAAATTGCATGAATTAAAGATTTTTTTGATGGTTTTTCTAATCATCATTCTTTACTATTGAATATATATAATATTATTTTATGAGTGTTAATAATAATTTTTATATGAGCGTGACTTAGCACTACCTCTGAGCAAAATAGAAAAATCACTTTTACGCACAAGTGGTATGCACGAATCTCGAGATAATTTAACGACTCATATCATAGATGAAAAAGTTGCAAGGCATAATAAATCTGATCGGCTGATGGCCAGCTGACTGCTGATAACCTAACTGTATGACTGTAGATCGATGGAAGACCAGTTCTACGTCTACTGAGCTACTCAAGCCAACAAGAGGCAGACATCCAAGCCAACAACCAAATAAAAGTAAACCCCCACGGGTTCACAAGCATCAACGTGAGGGTCTCTCAACAGCTTCCTCAAAGTTCTCCATAGAAAAACTATCGAGCTAGCCGATCGGATGCCCTAAAGCCGATCAATTATCATATTTAAAGTTAGCTCACTTTCTAGAGTGAAGGCGGACTAATATCCACACAAAATAGTTAACTGATTCCAGCTCAGTCGACTGACCCAAGGATTTGCAGAATAGAAGGTCTTTTTAATGTTTTTTCCAAGTCCACTCGGAAACTCAAATCCAAGAAGCAATGTCGAATCGGCTTCAAATAGGTCCAGTTGGTAGAGTAAACCACAAGTCTCGCATGTAAATCTTTATCTGCAATCTTGAATAGGACAAAGCTATACAGGTGGTTCCCTGCCCAATAGTGACAAGGTTTGCAAAGGATATGTTGCAGGTCATCGTAGCAACGAGTCTCGAAGGTTATCCATGAGAAGGCAGTGACAAGATGCACCGAAGTTCTGGTGAGGAGCGTGTGACAACAAAGGCGACAATCCAACCAAACAAATGAGACTTTCAAAAGTGTAAGACGTAAGTTGGGCCCCAATATCACAAAAATCGACAGCAATACCATATACACCTGATCGATGAAAAATAATAAAGGTGGCTGACAATCACGCTAAGACGTCTGGTTGGCGTCCTAACACAAAGTCAGACCCTCAACGCCAAGAATCAAAAAACCCTTCTCGAAGCTCTATTTGGATAAAGCCCTAGAGGTAGTTCCTTGCCTAGTAGCAACAAGCTCCGTGAATGGTATGGTGCAAATTACCCCAACATAGCAAAGTGACAATCCAATTGAGCGAATGAAACTGATAGTGCAATATATGTGCTGGGTCGTAACATATCAAAAAAATGGCCAACGAACTTTATGAAGATCCGAGTCATCAGCCAACATCAACATTTGTCACCAAGCAAATATCACAAGAGAATCTCACATAAAAGATATGATAATAAATAGAAGCAGATGTATGCAAAAGAAACAACCGAGAAGCTTCATTCATTTCTAAATGTAAAAGTGTATAATTTTTTGTTATACAAAAGATTTCATTTACAAAAAAAAAATGCCTTTACAAAATTTTTTCTAGAAAAATCTTTGAGTTTTCGAGAGAAAACTAGAGGATCCTCCATCACCTTTGACATCTGAGTCATCCCTCCGAGGACCCCTCAAAACTAGTATACAATGCAGCAAATTCATCCAAGTCTATAAACTTCGAATCACCAAGGCTCAATCAAATGAACTAGACGATCACTTTGATGTTGTTGAAACTGCTCACCCATAATCTTTTCCTTCCACCGGTAAGAGAGAACTGCCTCGAAGAACTCCTCATAAGACCTCACCGTCGCCATCTTTAACTTCAACTCCTGGTTCTTTTCCTATGCAATCAACAAATGATATGACGGAGTAGTAATCTTCTCCTTTGCCGTTTCCAACTTCCTCTCAACAATCATTACCCATTTTTAAGCCTCCTTAACTAGCATGACTGAAATCTCGGCTCTTTCTGAAGTAGTGATCTACTTTATCTCCACCGGGTCGAGTGTCATTGATTTGAGGTGAGAAGCCTCCTACACCTTAAGACGGTAGCCATCAGTCTTTTTGTAGAGCTTGGGATGCCAAGCGTTTAGAATGACTTCACAAAAAATCGGGACCATATCATCTCAATTAAAGTGGATGGATAGACTTTGGCCAACGATGAACCATTGTACAAGTCCACCTCCCGGTCAATGGCAGTATACCAAACGTCAGAAGAATTCTAAATCCTTCCACCTTGCTCTCAGAGGGAACTCAGTCAATTGGGGAACCCTTCATTTTTTCCTGATAGGAGGGAAAAGTTTGAGGTATCAGCTCAGAAACTAGCTCCTTCCCTTTTCTATGATGCACCTCCTCTAGAGACACCGCCTCCGGGTTTGTCTCTTATGTGGTATAGGCAATCGAAGTATGTTGACTAGCTTTAATGTATGTAGAAAGTCCAATGAAAGTTAGATCATAGTGAGGTAATGCTGACCGTTCTCTCACTGTTTCCTCAGAGGATTCTTCCTTGACCTCTCTCTTCTGAATGATTGGATGGATCGTTGAGTTTTTGCCAATCTGAACCTAAAAGAGCTATGCCCAACAAATAAATATTAGAATACATAAAAGAGTCTCCTTTCAATGATGGTTAGTTCATCAGTGGAAATTTTCTAGATCACCACTGTGGCCGCATAGATAAAGAGAAGAAATTCCTCACCTACAGAGCTTACTATGTCGTTTCAAGTCTTGGCTGACTTCCTTCGCTCTCCATGACTCCCTAAATTGGAACGAGCTTTGCCTGTGTCACAACTTTGGCCTTCTTTCGAGTAGTCTGAGCAGTGACTAAACACTCTCGCTTGGGCTCTTCTATGTCAGCGACGACCCATAAATCTGTCGTCATGCGACCAAAAACTCCAAGAAACAAGACCATATTCATGGTCATCTGATCTGTGTACCAAGAACTGAGAGGAGCTGTCTGCCGACCTCAAGTCCCTTGACTCGAGAGTAATATGTCTCTTTCTTCCCTTTGATGGCCTCCCCGATTGACACAGCTCTAATACCCCACCTCTCAAAAGATGAGGTGATGAAGAACTTGTTCTTCCAATCCTTCAATTTAATATCCAAGCTCTGAATTGAAATTGACTTGCTGTCCAAACTCTATGTATCCATGTGCCTCCACATGGAAAGAAAATATGTGGCCTCCACAAAGAAAGAAATTACACAAGTCATTATCGTCTCTATGGAGTTTGGCTTGCTGCACCGAGATAACACTCAGTTAGAAATACCCTTAGTTCCTGACACAAGGGCAAACACAATCTGTATCTCATCTTGTCTTTGTAAACAATCAAATTGTCATCAAATAGTTCAATGGCCCTCTCATCTGGATGAGATTGAATTGAAAACAAAGGCCTCCATTAAAGGTACACTTGAGGGGTATAAAATCAGTTTGTGGAGTGCTTTGGAGCCATCAAAGAAATGAACAAAAGAATCCAATGATAAGAAGTAAGAAAAAAAGAGGAAAATATGAGAGACAAAGTTTAGAGAAAAAAGCAACAAGCGTTCAAATAATCTCCTCAATCCCAATTTATAGGGATCCTTCAGAAGATGAAACGTTACATAAGAATTTTGAAAGAAAAGATCACATCAACAAAGAATAAGAAAAAATTAAAATAAATATCTTTATTTTGATAATTAAATTATTACTCTCACACCCTAGTCTACTCTCAGACCCTAGTCTGACAGGAGATACTTTACGTGCTTGTCCTCGGCCGCCTTGGATAGGACAAGACCCTTCTTAAGTAATCTCCTATACAACATTTGACCACTAAGCTTGAATTGATTCACTCAGTCAGCCTTAAAATGCGCCCTTTGCACAAAGGGATCCTTTCAGAGTTCAAATACTTCTCAACGAATATCTGTTGCTTCCCCTCACATCTCCTCTAGCTGGATTAACACCGCACAGAGATCCTCCTCTCTCTGAGCCCATGCCCCTTCCATTTCATCTAGACAACGAGTTAAAATTCTCCGGGAGATTTAGCATCTTTCAGTCTCTTCCTCTCGGATCTCTATATTGTCGGCCGGGCAATTGACCACTTCTCCTAGTTGTAGGCCGGCGTTTGAAGAACAGGAGCCGCAGCCATAGTTGGATTTCAACTATCACCAACAAGGAGTGAACCCTCAATCCTAACATCCTCATCTACTTGAAGAAAAAAAAATGGATAAGCAAGAAGAAAAAAATATAAGACCTTAAGAAAAAATGAGAATACATACTCAGGATTTGCTCCTCCACGGACCAACTAGACCTATAAACATGAATAAAAGACCATCAACCTCTCTTTTCTCTCCGATCGGCTGATCAACCCCACAAATTCATGGCATAATGGTCAATTTAGAAGCGCTTATAGCCTTTGGTTAACCTAGAACCTCAAACACGACCTTAGTCGACTGGCCAACTGTCGAACCACCTAAGTCCTTCCCAACGCTAGGTTGTCCTTTTTATTGTCTCCTAAATCGAGTCTGATGACTGCTGCTCTACTCGATCGGATGACTTCAACTTGTTAGCATGTTTTTTTTTTCCTTAGCTTGCCTTTCGGCCAACGTTGTTTCATTACTCCAAGAGCAACCAGCATCTTCTCCTAGTGGACAAATTTAAGCATCGAATTAGATCCTCTCTGCATATAGACGACACAGAAGCCGATCAAATGCAAGGTGAAATAGACTCAAGAAACTGATAAATTCCCACTTTATCCTATATATAAGTTATGGGCACGAGTGTAAACATTGCATTAGATTATCACTATTAAGATTAGATTTATTGCATTAAAAATTTTGTTGTCCTTATCGTAGCTCCCGCTTTCAAGGAGCAAGAAAATTGAGAAACTTAATATGTATATGAATCTTGAGACAATCTAACGATCTAGATCACAGTTAAAAAAAGTTGCACAGTAGAATGAATCTGACTGGCTGAGGACCACCAACCAACCGAAGGGAGGACGATCAACCAAAGGACCGCTGGAGCGAAGATCAACTGAGGTCTAGACAAAATAGCCGACCAACACTAGCTCGGTTGACCGACCCAAGGGCTTCCCGAGCAAAAGGTCCTGACACACGAAAAGGTGCCAAAATTAGCTATGAATACGAAAATGCACGACAAAAGAATGCACGACAAAACATAATAAATCATTGGGTATGCCTCACAGGGCAAATCTGGATTCAAAAACTTTAAATCATTCAATTCAAGTATATTTTCAATACAAAGCTATCACATAGTTTTCTCCATCCAAGATATTCTATTCAAAGAAGTTGAAGACTAAGGCTAAGATGTAGAGATGGTTTAATACCATTTATCCAGCATGCAAAAATTGATGGATTAGTTAGACTTATTCTAATTTGAAGAAAGCAGATTATCAGAAAGGTAGCTGCTTAGTCGCCTTCCCTTAACAAACCCTCACAACTAATGATCATAAGGACAACGTGCCTTAGAAGCATCTGAGTTAGATATATATTCTCTTAAAAGTGTACAAGTTATTAAATCGTAACAAAGTAGTGTAATTTTGAAATTTATATATAAATATGCAACTAAACAGTAAACTATGCGATGTTTGAGTCTTTGCTGGACTTGGGATCATATGAGGCACGGCTAGTGAGGGCTTTAAGCAACCTATTGATGAGTAAAAATGTCAACCGTGAGTTACTTTATCTTCCTCAAAATGTGTGATAGGCCCTTCTTTTGACTCACCCTTATCATGTTAGCTATATTTTCAATGTATTATTATTGCTAGAATAATTTGAAGTTGGTCCCATGGGTTGATGTAAAAAGAGTGTGTCACTTTTATTAAAAAAATTAGTATGATAAAAATGTGATTAAATGATTAAATATAAGACACTTAAAAATGGGCATTTACATACATACCAGCCATTCTTATGTATTGCTTATCTAACATCTAAGTTTTATTATGTACATTAATACCATCTAAATATTTCATAGCACATAAAAAAATGTTATCATTCTTAAAGTGAAATGCACCTTCTCATATATAGATAGGGTGACTAGTAGAAATTGAAATTTAGATGTTAGATATGTTGATGTATAGGAATTGCGTAGTATGTATGTATATTTTCCTATAAAATATATTTTCTTATGCATAAATTTGATATGATTTTCATACTAAAATGTTATATAAATAAATATAAAAATATTCATATTAAATTTCCACATATATANAGTTTTTTTTATTTTCTTACTTCTTGAAGGCGGTGTTGCACTAAGAATATGCAAATTTAATGTAAAAGTATATCACACTTGTTATTAATCAACGATTGAATAATTGGACTCTCTTAATATTTGCGCCTTTTGACATGATGAGATTTTTCCAATTCCAAATTTGCTTTGTGACCCCTCTCGCTTGAATCAATCAGCTCTTGAGAGTCGTGATAGAGAACATGTCAAATCCCTCAAGTGATATCCCCAAAAAATATCTGCCTTGTATTGCCTTCAGGAGACCGAATATGTAGTACCGCTCAGAATGTGAAAGAAAGAAGATAATTGTAGTCAAGAAGAGAAGTGGTTGCACTGGCAGATTAGGGGAGTCATACGATTCATTCCTTAGCACTAAGCAGAAGAACATTTAAGTGATCAACCCGATCATCGATCCATTGGCTCAACCTTCTGCTGCGGCACAAGATCCACTTGTAGAAGATGTTGGTTCTCTGCTATTGCATTGTGAGAGTGTTGTGTTAATTACATTATCTATGTTGGATCGACTCTGATGTATGAGAAACCTCTATCTTACTTGTTCGATTTATATTTTTTTAAGTCATTTTTTCCTTACTTTATCTCTTGGTTCAGACGATTTGACTCCTATAAACCTTGATGATGAATCACCTCCAACAAATGTGGGTAAGAATCTGGTTATGACAACATTGGTGGCTGCCTAGGCACCAGTTGAGGTTAGCCGACCCTTGAGCAAGGATGGTTGCCCAAATAATTCTGTCGAGATCTATGGGGAAGCGGTTAATGTGCACCAGACATCTTCTGAATCACTAGCTCCTCACCTAGATAAGAACAAAAACTCCTTAACTCAGTGGTTAGGGATCTAATGAAGCAATGAGGTAAGAAAATGGACATAAAAGAAGAGGTGGTGGCTAGTCTTCGCTAGGAACTATTGGATGTTCAGGAGAGATCCTTGATATTGCGTACTCTACTTGAGACTGCCTGACTTAACCAATGTATGCATGTGTAACCTAGAACCTCAAACACGACNGTGTGTTTCAGCTGAAGTGATGACTAACTCCCTTGTAAAGTATTTATCTTGAGCTTCTTTATGATTTTTTAACTAATAATGTCTATTTTGAAATTTTTTTTTCTTAACTAATTTCCTATGTTGATGTTTTCTTTCTATCAGCTTGTTTTCAAAATTACAGTAGAATTCCATTTTTATCCCTATGTGGAGGTTCAACTTCTTCTATTCGCTTATATATAATGGGTGTGGGGTAGGTGACGTTACCCTTTAATATGTCTCTTACTTCTCACTTCTCTTTATTCCTTCGTTTTTTTATTTTCCTTCATTTTACCTGATGGCTCCAAAATATTCACCAAAGATATTTAGGTTGGTTTCAGTGATTGACTTATTGTGGATGATTCCTAGGGATGTGAATTGGTTGCAAGATATTTATGTCTCTGATCTCACCATTAGGCTTCAGATCCCTGAGGAGAATAGCTGAGTCACTTTCTTATATCGTGTTGATCTTCTCTTCTATAAGGAATAATTCTACTATGTTCTTAGACTGGCTTTCTACCAGGAGTTGCGGGCCATCTTTTCCCACTATGGAGTCGTTCCTGTGCAGATACTGCCTACCATAATGCCGATCATAACGACCTTCTTCATTTTTTGTCATCAGCTTAGGATTTTGTTCCCGATTTTATATGACAGTATGGTGTATGCAGTTAAAATCTTAATTTTTTCTTACATTGCAATGACACCAAAAGCTTGAATTTGAAGCAAATAAGAATGCAATTATTATATTTAAATATGGGATAATACACAAATATACTTATCGTTATCAAGTAGTATATGACTGTCGACACTAAAAAGTTGAAGAGTTGCCCGTTGGAAGCTGTCGACTGCCAGAATTGAAATCCCGTCACCCGCTACGGAAGGACGTTTAATTTACATATATACATTTTTAAAAAATATGAAGTCAAACTGACATCATATTTTTTATAGTTTAAATGAAAGAGCGTTGTACCTCAAACCCTGTATCTATCTCGAGAGATAAACACAAGACTTGAGGGTGAGGCTCGATCAAATAAATTAAAAAATATATGACATCCTTTTGGTCTGCGAAACATTTTATTTGACGACAAATTCCCCTATTTAATATGAAGAATTAAATAGGGTTTATATTAAGCTGGATTTGGACAAGCTTCCTATAAGGGCAAGCCACTATAGTTAATTACATCTTAAATGACCGAAATCATCTAAGAAAACTCTCGATAAAAATCAAGAAATATTGTCTTCAAAGAGGTCAAAAGGATAGGACTTTTCAATGAGATCGAACAAAGAGGTGTGAAAGGAGAATGGTTCAAATTTGGAGCATTTGTTTCTAGAGTTTAAAGGAGGAAGGATTAAGGGATGTCATAAATCTGGAGGAGAACCTCGGTAACTTTCTAATCTATCATATTGTTTAGTTTCAATTTTGAGGAGAATTTTTTAAATGTTTCATCCTGCAAATTTTATTAGTTTAGGTCTTACATTTGTGTGAAATAATCACACAAATAGCCTGAAAGAAGTGAGGAATTAAATCGTAAAGAATAACAACTTTGGAATCCTAAGACGAGTTAGGGATTATATTGTATAATAGAGCTGTACAAAAGACTAAAGATGAGTTGAGGATTTATGTTGCACTAGGCAGACAACCTTGAAATCCTATGGCTTGTTGTTTAAGGGAAGAAAGGTTTAGCTGATGTAGAAAGATTTTGCTGTTGAAGATGGTCGTGTTGCCCATAGTGCTAGCTCCAAGTTTCTTGTTGTGATGAGTTTAAATTTTCTAGTGTGTCAGGTTACGATGTAAAATCAGATGTCCCTATGGTTATGGTCATTTAAACATTATGGGGCATATTAAAGTAGATTAGAGCAACACCGGTTAGGATCCTACGGTTTCCTTGTTCTAGTACCACTATTTTCTATTGGATTCACTTAGTCCAAATGAATTTATTAAACTCAACTTAATGAATTCCGTACTTTCATTTAGACTACGAAAAATCTCGTTAGCAACCGTAGGTTACTGACCAAAGGAAAATATGTTGAGATTTTCATACATATTTTATACTATTTTTGATGATATTGTACTTTAAANCCTAAGTATCCTACGAAAATTGGGAAAAGGTACTGCTACCTTGGAAGCCTTTGGACCCAACTGAAAGATTCCCATNTGTGAAACTCCACCAATTTCATTCCTATGACATCCAATTCCCCTGATAATCCTAGAATGCGAGTTTTCAATCGGCAAAAGTTTATTAGTGCGGAAGCGCAACAAATCTTCAACAAGTTACTGATGAAGAAAAGATTGATCAAGGAATGAGGATTCATAAATTGCGGATTGAATAATCCCACGATGGATATTGAAGAAACGATAATGTGATGAAGATGGGAAGTGTTGTGTTGCACTACCGCCGCCGTGATTGTTCCAGTGGTGAAAGAATTTTATGCAAATTTACATGGAATCAACCAAGGAGTTGTTTATGTGCAAGGGAGATGGATTACTTTCACTCCTTCTTGGATCAACAAATTCTACGTGATTGAGAATGTTCCTGTCTGCCACTATTCCAATTTCATCCCAACGAGAAACGAGATGAATGAGATTTACAAATATTTAACGGACGAAGCTGACGACTGGGAAACAAGAGAAAATAGGTATGTTAGTTTTTCTGCAACACTCCTAAATCCTGTTTTGAAACATTGGCACTTTTCATTTTTGTGAAACTGTTACCGACAATGAAGATTGGTAAAGTTTCTAAAGAAAGTGCCATTTTGAATTATTGCATCCAAAGGGGATTGCCGATCGACATTGGATCTATAATTATGAAGTTAGTTATGGGCTGATCGTTCACGGATCAACTTATGGGCTTGGACACCCCTCCATACTTTTCTCACTTTGCAGTCAGTTCCAAGTATCCTATGAAAATTGGGAAAAGGTACTGCTACCTTGGAAGCCTTTGGACCCAACTGAGAGATTCCCAGTTTTTGAAGATGAAAATGACATGGCCATCACAGTAGATCAATCAATGCAGAATTCACTGCCAGTTCAACCTTTAGTCCCTGATAAGTCTTTAGTGATTCTGCGCTAAATCAAGAAATTGGAAAAGGAGGTACAAAATGTCATGAATGCGATTAATAATATCTATGATTTCTTCGATCATCTAGACTGGAGGATGAAGGAACATTTTTAGCATTCTAGACATTTAGAAGATAGCTTAATACGATTGATGAGGAGGATGAAGTTAATAGAAGAGGATTCCCACTGAAGAATTTCCATTCGTCCCTTCTACAACCTCCATTCATATGCAATCAATGGGTGATCTCAGAGGAGAATCGAGTACCGAGTTTGAGAATTAATAGATTTATATTACTACATATCTGTCTATTTATGTATTTCGATTTGAACTTTGCATTTGCTTTGCTTTAGAATTATGCTTTTAGATCTCTATATAGTTAAGACTAAGCATAGGATGTTTTGTTTTTAGCATTTTGGTGGCTTGGATTGTGAGGCTGAATTAATGTGCTGAGGTTGAGAAAATACCAAACTTAGGTGTGTTATGTAACATATATTGTACCCATTGGAATTTATATATAAATGTGATGTTTTGTGTTGTGAAAATTTATATGTGCTAGGTACATCATTTAATCATTTAAAATTATGTCTATAATGATTAAAAAGATGTCATTTAGGCTTAAAATTGATCGAAATCGTGAAAATCTGAAATTTGGACAAAATCAATAGAGCCCGCTGACGGTGCCCTCAAAGCCGCCGACGTCGAGATTTTCCCGAGACTTAGGATTTAAAGTCCAATAGAGCGCGCCGACAGCGCCATCGACCCCGCTGAGGGTGAGCTCACAAAAAAACATCTTTAACCATGATTTTGACCAGTCAACCACCCTTATTCATCCTCACCTTCCTCCTAAAAATGCCATTTTTGACCTAGGGCTTGAAAGATCTTGGATTGGGAGGCGATCACAATTTTCGACCTAGGGCTTGAGAGATCTTGGATTTGGGGCGATTTCAAGGCTTTTTGACACCGGTATTTAATTATCTCTAGGTAAGAGCTTCACTTCAAACTAAAAATATTTGATTTTCACCATGGATTTCTTTCACATTGAGGATATCCGAAAATTTTGACAATGTGAAGAAAATTTGGGAAGAAATTCATGGATCTGAATGTTGAACTCTTAGAATTACTATTGAAAGCCATGATTAGTATATTTGAAGTAATTTTTGGAATTTTCTATAATTTGATTAGATTGAAATGGCTCCACGTCAACAGAGAAGAGTTGAGTTTGACAAGTCTTGCTTCGTCAATGTGATGACTCAAACAAAATTTACTTCCATATTTAAGGGAAAGAAGTGCATACAAGATCGAGTTTTTGAAAGTCCGGGAGAAGAAATCGAATGAGTTATTACCGAGCGGAGGTGGGAAAACTTTCTTTACACCACCAATAAAGCTGATGAAAATGTTGTGAAGGAAATCTATGCCAATGATTTATTCTAATGACAGAATCGTTCAAGTGCGTGGATTTCTTGTTGAGTTTACTGCCGCCAGCATCAACACTTTTTATGAAGTCCTAGACTCTTGTAACTGCCAATATGAATCCTTTAGTATGATGGAAGGCCCCCTTAATGATGTGATCAACTTTCTCACTGATGGGAAAGGAACATGGAAGATACAGCGAGAACAGGTAAATTTTTCTGCTTCCATGATGAATGCCACCTCTAAGGCGTGACACTATTTCATTTCTTAGGAGAACGGGTAAACTTTTTTGCTTCCATGTTGAATACCACCTCTAAGGCGTTGCACTATTTTGCCCCCTGAATGATGTGATCAACTTTCTCACTGATGGGAAAGGAACGTGGAAGATTAAACAAGAGAGGGTAAATTTTTCTGCTTCCCTGAATGCCACCTCTAAGGTGTGGCACTATTTTATTTCCTCTACTCTGTTACCGACCTATCACCATAGTGAGGTAACTAGATATAGAGCTATTCTGAATTTTTGTATCGGAATAGTAGAACTCTAAATGTGGGGAGAATAATTCTTAAGAATATATTGACTACGACAAGGAGTTAGACTAGTGGAGGTCTAGGACATCCTGGACTTATTTATACAATTTGGAAACTTTATGGAGTGGAGATTGGAGATGAAGAATGGGTTTACTCTATGAAACCCATTAGTAAGGCTAATTTAAAGACTTATGAATCCCATGAGAAATGGAGAACTAGAGTAGAAGTCAAGAACCTTCTACTAGATTTGAAGACTTTTGAATCCCATGAGAAATGGAGAACTGGGAGTAGAAGTCAAGAACCTTCTACTAGTAGAGATGTCCTACAAGTTATGACCTTCCACCTTCTAGTTCCCCTACCCTCTCTGATTTGATGAATGAGTTTCATGAGAAATGGAGAACTGGAAGTAGGAGTCAAGAACCTTCTACTAGTAGAGATGTCCCCTCCACAAGTTATGACCTTCCATCTTCTAGTTCCCCTATCCTCTCTGATTTGATGAATGAGTTGACCTTACAGTGGAAGAGCATAGAATTGATAAGTTAAAGGATTAGAGGTTTAGAATGTCGACACGATTACGATAATGAGTACCTTCAGAGGCATTCAAATTTTGAGATAGCCTATTATGAAGCTCAGGCCCGACACTATAGAGGTGAGCATGATTTTACATTTCCTGAGTGCCCCCAATATACTCAGTATCAGCCCAATCCACTACTGATCAAGGAGATGAAGATATAGCTTAGGATTTTGATATTGAATGAAATTGATGTACTTATATTTGTACTTTTATTTCTGTCATCTTTTTGTAATAGAAATGGATGTTTATGTATTTGTACTTTCATTTTTATTATTATGTTGTACTTGGATAATTTTAATTTTTGTTCTAAAGTTATTGTGGTAGTTAAATTTGTATGTGTAATATAATAGATGTTGAGTAGTATTTTGGAATGTAATGTGATTTTTATTTTTTTCGCATTTTAATTTTAATTGTTTTTTTTAGTATTGTGTTTGTGTTAGGAAATACTGTGCTTGTTTTAGTTTTATACTTATTTCAAAATTTCATTTCCCAGAAATTCCTCTAATAATTTATATGTGCAGAAAGCTCCTAATATTACAGACCAGATGAAGTAAAAATTTGAGAAGGCCTGCATAAATTTTAGAATAATGAAAATGCCTACAATACTGAGGTATGATTTAAATTTATAGTTTTTTTTTCCACGTGTATTATTTCATATTTAAAAATTTAAGTTTGGGGGAGGGAAGAAAAAGATTAACTATTAGATGTCCTCTATTTCAATATTTTCAAAAATTATTTTTATGATTTTATGTAGTGAAATTAATTCAGGTAACTATATTTTTGTAATTATTTAATATTATGGTAGATTTAAAGAAACATTTTTGTAATGAAAATTAATTTTGTAACTTAAGATATTTTAGTATAAGAGAATAAGATTATGATTTTGTAAGGAAAATTAATTTTGTAGATTAAGATATTTAGTATAAGAGAATAAGACTATAGTCAACTATTTAAAGTAAAGGAAACTATATTTTGAAGTATTAAGAATCAGGAAATTCATTTGAGAAGAACTACTAAAGTAAAGGAAACTATATTTTGAAGTATTAAGAATTTGGAAGTTCATTTGAGAAGAAAAGATAACAAAAATTAATTTTGTAACTTAAGATATTTAGTATAAGAGAATAAGATTATAGTTAACTATTTAAACGTAAAGGAAATTATTTTTTAAAGTATTAAGAATCTAGAAATTCATTTGAGAAGAAAATATTGGGGCTCAATGATGTAAAAACTATGCTTTGAGTTTCAAAATTACGGAAAGAAAAGTAAAGTTCAAAATCATTAAAGGTTATTCAGATATAGTAATCCTCGCTTGAAAAAGGAAAAAGAAAGGATTGAAAACAACCCATGAAAAGAAAAGAAAAATATATAGGATTGAAAGCAATCCAAATGAAAAAGAGAAAAGAAAGAAAAAATTATGAAAGTGAGGAGAAGCTTAATGAAATGCCTAATCAAAATTTGGCTTCACTGGACCTACCTAAAGGGAAAACTTAAATACATTCCTGAACTTATATTTATGGAATAGGTCTCTTACTAGTAGAGTTCTTATGAAGTTCCTATCTTTTGAATATTCTAAGTGACTTAATATAGCAACATATAGTCATTCTTGAAATGAATAAAGACTAGAACTCTTAAACTTGGTGACTAGATAATCTTGTGGCTACAGAGTTAATTCAATTGAATTTTTTCTGAAAATCTCACTATGATAATTATTTAAATCAAACTTATAGTACTTTTGAATTAAAAATTTACTACAATAGATCATAACTTTTATATATAGTACTAAAATTACTTGAGGACAAGTAATAGCAAGGAAAAAATTTTGATATTGTCATACCTATTTTATACTATTTTTTATGATATTACACTTTAAAGAAAGGTATTTTTGATGTTTTGTTAGAGGAATGATGAATTAGGGTCAATGGAGCAAAAAGATGCAAAAAGGAGCAAATTTGGAGCGAGAAGGACCAAAATGCGGAGATTTGAACTAGGCCGCCGACGGTGTCCTCGACCCCACTGACGGCGAGTTTTTCCCGAGGCTACATGAAAAAATTCTGAAGAAGTCCACCGACGACGCCCTCAAGGCCGTCGACGGCGAGCTTGGCTGTTAGGCCTACTCAAGCTTTGGATAAGGCCAAATTTTGAATGGATGCTCAGGTAACTCTTGGGAAAGCTCATCCACAACTTTAAAAGACTATTTTGGCTGAAAATTGGAGAATATAAAGAGATACAGAGAGAGCCTGGAAAGGGGGAAGACTCAAGAATTGAAGTGTGTAATAAGTGTAGATACTCAAAATTGTGAGGAATTCTTCGAGAGATTGTAAGAGTGGAGGGAAAGTGAGAGATTTCTTCCTCCTTGCAGCTTTGAAGAGGAATTCTGTGTGCTGTAAAGAAAGGAAGAGATTCAGAGGAACGTCGAGGAGTGTTCTAGGGGAGAAATTAGAGATAAGTTATTTACTTTTTGTAGTTTGTATGACTTTGATTTTACATATGAATTTCGAGCTTTGTTGTGTTTTCCCCATGAGATATGAGTAGTTTTCTCTATCTTTCTCCTTATCTCGTGATTTGTGAAATAGTGATTTGAATTAGTGAAGCCATAAAAATGTTTAAGAAATTTTGATGATCTTTTTACTTCGTCTTAATTTACTTTCAATCTGGCCAATTGAGTTATTAAAATAAGTTGAGTTTTACAACTAAGGTGAAGATTACATCCAATATTCAGGGAGGTCAAAGCCCTTAGAAGTTGGGTGCAAATAAATAGAGAAATAATATTATCGGGCGTAGAATTGGAGATTTTGGAGTGACAGACTAAAATCCCCAATTCGATCCTATCATTTGGGTACTAAAGTGTAGATGTTAGCCCTCAGGTGAGGGGAACATGGGAGCTCCGAAGTGAGAGTCGGTATCCTCCCAGCCTNCTCTTGGAAATTGGGTGCAAATAAATAAGGAAATAAAATTATCGGGCGTAGAATTGGAAATTTTAGAGTGACAGACTAAAATCCCTAATTCAGTTCTATCGTTTAGGTGCTGAAGTGTAGATGTTTGCCCTCAGGCAAGGGGAATGTGGGAGCTCTAAAGTGAGAGCTAGTATCCTCCCAGCCTAGCTGCAGATTCAGTAAAAAAGCATAGGATTAGTCAATGTTCTTTATGCCTGGACCAAAGGGTAAAGAATAGGTATGCTCCCATGCATAGGATTAGTCAATGTTCTTTATGCCTGGACCAAAGGGTAAAGAATATGTATGCTCCTACTTGGCACAATATAAATTGAACTAATTCATTTTATCCATTCACTGTAATTTCTTGACAAGGAGAGTAGGATTAGTCAATGTTCTTTATGTCTGGACCAAAGGGTAAAGAATAGGTATGCTCCTATTTGGCACAATATAAATTGAACTAATTCATTTTATCCATTCACCATAATTTCTTGACAAGGAGAAGTCAATTTGAACTAATTCACTTTATCCATTCACTTTAATTTCTTGACAAGGAGAAGGATGCTTCAAAATTGAACTGATTCACTTTATTCATTCACTATAATTTAGAATAGTTATGCTCCTATTTGGCACAATATAAATTGAACTAATTCATTTTATCCATTCACTATAATTTCTGTGCTCCTATTTGGCACAATACAATTTGAACTGATTCACTTTATCCATTCACTATAATTTCTTGGGAGAAAGATGCTTTCTTATATTGAATATCACATTTAAACTCTCATTAGTATCATTCGTTATTTAATAGGAGAAGGATGTTTTCTTATATATTGAATATCACATTAAAATCTTTATTAGTACAATTAGTTACTTTCTTATATATCGAATATCACAATTACACCCTATTTTCTATCATTAGTTACTTATTAGTTATTAAAATTATCTATGAAGGATGCTTTCTTATATATTGAATATCACAATTAAACCCTACTTTATATCATTAGATATTTAGCACAATATAATTTGAACTAATTCATTTTATCCATTCACTATAATTTGAGCACAATATAATTTGAACTAATTCATTTTATCCATTCACTATAATTTTGATATTTTCCGAACTAATTCACTTTATCCATTCACTATAATTTCTTGACAAGGAGAAGGATGCTTTCTTAAAACTGATTCATTTTATCCATTCACTATAATTTCTTGACAAGGAGAAGGATGCTTTCTTATAAATTGAATATACATTAAAAACCTCATTAGAATAATTATTTATTTAAGAGTTATTAAGAAAATTACATATTTATTTCAATTGCCTATTAGTGACAGATAAGCANCAGGATTAGTCAATGTTTTTTATGCCTAGACCAAGGGTAAAGAATATGTATGTTCCTATTTGACACAATAAAATTTGAACTAATTCACTTTATCCATTCACTAGAATTTTATTGACAAGGAGAATGATGCTTTCTTATATATTGAATATCACAATTAAACCCTCGTTAGTATCATTAGTTATTNTTAAGATTAGTCAATGTTCTTTATGCCTGGACCAAAGGGTAAAGAATATGTATGCTCCTGTTTGACACAATACAAATTGAAATGATTCACTTTATCCATTCACTATAATTTCTTGACAAGGAGAATGATGCTTTATTATATATTGAATATCACANTAGAAAAAAAGAGAAGAGGTGGTGAGAGTCTAGAGGCCCTGGAGGTTCCATTAGTTTGTAACAATTGTGAGGATTTCTTCAAGAAATTGTAAGAGTGGAGGGAAAGTAAGACATTTCTTCCTCCTTGCTATTTCGAAGAGGAATTTTGTGTGCTGTAAAGAAAGGAAGAGATTCAGAGGAACTTGAGAAGTGTTCTTGGGGAGAATTTAGAGATAAGTTATTTGCTTGTTGTAGTTTGTATGACTTTGATTTTATATATGAATTCCGAGTTTTGTTGTGTTTTCCCACTTGTTGTAGTTTGTATGACTTTGATTTTATATATGAATTCCGAGTTTTGTTGTGTTTTCCCCTTTGTAGTTTGTATGACTTTGATTTTATATATGAATTCTGAGTTTTGTTGTGTTTTCCCCATGAGAGATAAGTTATTTACTTGATGTAGTTTGTATGACTTTGATTTTATATATGAATTTCGAGTTTTGTTGTGTTTTCCCCATGATTCTGAGTAGTTTTCTCTGTCTTTCTCCTTGTCCCGAGATTTGTGAAATGGTGATTTGAATTGGTGAAGCCATGAAAATGTTTCGAGATTTGTGAAATGGTGATTTTAATTGGTGACGAGTAGTTTTCTCTGTCTTTCTCCTTGTCTTGAGATTTGTGAAATGGTGATTTGAATTGGTTTAGAGATAAGTTATTTACTTGTTGTAGTTTGTACGACTTTGATTTTATATATGAATTCCGAGTTTTGTTGTGTTTTCCCCATGAGATCTGAGTTTGTAGTTTGTTTGACTTTGATTTTATATATGAATTTCGAGTTTTGTTGTGTTTTCCCCATGAGATCTGAGTAGAATTTGATTTTATATATGAATTCCGAGTTTTGTTGTGTTTTCCCCATGAGATCTGAGTAGTTTTCTTGTTGTAGTTTGTATGACATTGATTTTATATATGAATTCCGAGTTTTGTTGTGTTTTCCCCATGAGATCTGAGTAGTTTTCAGAAATTGTGATGATATTTGTGAAATGGTGATTTGAATTGGCGAAGCCATGAAAATGTTTAAGAAATTGTGATGATATTTTCACTTCGATCTTAATTTACTTTTAATCTGGCCAATTGATTTGCTAAAATATCTTGAGTTTTACAACTAAAGTGAAGATTACATCCAAGATTCAGGGATGTCAAAGCCCTTGGAAAGTTGGGTGCAAATAAATATGGAAAAAAAATTATCGAGCGTAGAATTGGAGATTTTAGAGTGACAGACTAAAATCCCCAATTTGGTGCAAATAAATAGGGAAATAAAAATTATCGAGCGTAGAATTGGAGATTTTAGAGTGGATGACTAAAATCCCCAATTCGGTCCTATCGTTTGGGTGCTGAAGTTTAGATGTTAGCGCTCAGGTGAGGGGAACGTGGGAGCTCCGAAGTGAGAGCCGGTATCCTCCCAGTCTAGCCGCAGATTCAGTAAACAAGCATAGGATTAGTCAATGTTTTTTATGCCTGGACCAAAGGGTAAAGAATAAGTATGCTCCTATTTGACACAATATAAATTGAACCTAGACCAAAGGGTAAAGAATAAGTATGCTCCTATTTGACACAATATAAATTGAACTAATTCATTCTATAATTTAGAATAGTTATGCTCCTATTTGGCACAATATAAATTGAACTAATTCATTTTATCCATTCACTATAATTTCTGTGCTCCTATTTGGCACAATACAATTTGAACTGATTCACTTTATCCATTCACTATAATTTCTTGGGAGAAAGATGCTTTCTTATATTGAATATCACATTTAAACTCTCATTAGTATCATTCGTTATTTAATAGAAAGAACGATGCTTTCTTATATATTGAATATCACAATTAAACCCTACTTTATATCATTAGTTATTTATTAGTTNAATTCAATAAACAAGCGTAGGATTAGTCAATGTTCTTTATGCCTGGACCAAAGGGTAAATAATANTTTCAATTATCTATTAGTGACAAATAAGCAAATTGAACGTCGTTGTTGTAATTTAATTATTGTTTTTCTAAGGTCTTAGTCTGTAATTCTAAACTACTCCCTGTGGGATCGATATCTAGGANCACTATAACTTCTTAACAAGGAGAAGGATGCTTTCTTATATATTGATTATCACATTAAGAACTTAAATAGTATATTTAGTTATTTAATAGTTATTAAATTGCATGTTTATTTCAATTGCCTATTAGTGACAGATAAGCAAATTGAATTCCATTGTTGTGATTAAAGTATTGCTTTTCNAACATTAGAACCTTCATTAGTATAATTAGTTATTTATGAGTTATTAAAATTACATATTTAATTCAATTGCCTATTAGTGACACATAAACAATTAGAATTCCATTATTGTTATTAAGTATTACTTTTCTAAAATCTTAGTTCGTAGTTCTAATATTACTCCCTGTGGGATCGATATCTAGGACNATATACTCGCGTTGATAAGTGCGACTTTAAAATTATTGAATATTTATTACATCCATATTTATCGAATCGATAACTGTTATTAAATTTTGGTACAGTTGCTGAGGAATTAAATCTTTTAGCAGCAGTATTAAATACTTATATTTTTAAGCAGATATAAAGCCGCGGTCAAGTTTTTGGCGCCGTTGCCGGGAGTAAACAAAAATTATAATTAGAGTAACGTACAAATTACGATTATTAGAAAATTTTTACTTGAATTGCAACTTACTTTGATATTTAGTTAATTATATTACTGTGTACTGATTTCAAATTGTATACATAAATTTGGACCTGAAAATCTTATACCCTATGATTTGGAATTAGAACGCACGGTTAGAAAGATTAGAAGATTGAGAAAAAAACCTATAAATTCTGATACAATGGAAAACAACATGAAAAATCAAGGAATAGAGAATGAACACCAACTTAGACCCCTACGAGATTATGCAAATCCTACAGCAGATGAAATTCACTTATCTATCCAAAACCCTGATGTAGCTGCTAATTCATTTAAGCTTAAACACGCTATTATCCAAATGGTACAAAACAATCAATTCGGAGGGACACCAAATGAAGATCCTAATTTACATCTCGCTAGTTTTTTAGAACTGTGTGCTACTTTTAAATTGATAGAGTCTCAAACGATGTTGTTAGAATTAGACTTTTTCCTTTTTCACTTAGGGATAAGGCTAAGATGTGGTTAAATTTGTTAGCACCAGGATCTATTAGAACTTGGGGAGAACATTCACAGAAATTTCTATCAAAATATTTCCCTCCATAAAAAACTACTAAACTTAAAAATGACATAACATCATCCGTCGGATTGATGGAGAGTCAATATATGAAGTTTGAGAGAGATTTAAAGATCTTCTTAGGAAATACCCTCATCATTTGTTACTAGATTGGTTGATAATTCAAATTTTTTATAATGGATTAGTGAGATCACTTAGATCGATTATAGATGCTGTGGCTGGTGGTTCGTTAATGTCAAATCCTTTTGATGAGGCTTATTCATTAATAGAAGAGATGGCTACCAACAATTTTCAATGGCTTTTGAAAGGGTAAATCCTAAAAGAGCAGCTAGTGTCCATGATTCTGATGCAATATTTATGTTGGCTTCGTAGATTGCTACAATATCAAATAAATTAGATTATTATGGGATGACTTATTCTCCAACACCTCTTATGATGGAAGAGAATTCATCTGGGCAATTTGTGGATGTTCAACTTTCATATGAGACTTTAAATGCTATTAATAGACCTAACAACCCCATATTCGAACTATTATAACCCAGGTTGGAAGAATCATCCCCAACTCCTATGATGGAAGAAAATTCATCTGGGCAATTTGTGGATGTTCAACCTTCATATGAATTTAAATGCTATTAATAGACCTAACAACCCCATATTCGAACTATTATAACCCAGGTTGGGAGAATCATCCAAATTTTAATTGGAATAACAATTCTTCTACAGATCATTAATGTGCAAACAACCTAGTGAACCCATTAGGAAATTCATTTAACCAAGGAAATGTTAAACTATAGACCTTCTTATCCTCTAGAATTTAACAGTAACACTCAAATTAAGGAGAAGAAGTTGTTTATAGAAGAGCTGATAGTAAACATGGGTCAACAATTGTAGAATCAAGGAAATCAACTACAAATTGAAGGAAATCAATTACAAAATCAAGAAACTGGTATTAAGAATACTGAAAACCAATTAGGACATACCGCTACTGCGCTTAGTAACCAAACTTTAGGAAATTTTCCAAGTACTGTGGAACCAAATCCTAAAGATTAAGGAAAAAAAAAAATCAAAGAGATACAATTATGAAGTGGAAAAGAATTGGAAACAACGGTGCAAAAAGAAACGAAAATTGAAAAAAGAGAAAGTGGATACTGAAAAAGAAAAGGATCATGAGTAACCAGATTTAGAATATCCATTTACACCAATGAAGATTACTGTGGAGAAACCTCCACCACCGTTTTTCAGAGATTGAAGCAACACAAATAAAATAAATAATTTTCTAAATTTTTAGAAATTCTTAAGAAGTCAATGGTAAATATTCCCTTCATAGAGACTTTAGAGCAAATGCCCAATTATGTGAAATTTATGAAAGATATTCTCAATAAGAAAAGGAAGTTCACAGATAATGAAACTGTTGCAATTAGTGAAGAGTGTACTGTAATTATTAGAAAAAGCTTCCTGAAAAATTAAAAGATCCTCACAGTGTCACTATAACGTGTGCTATCGGTGAAAAATTTTATGGAAGAGCTTTATGTGATTTGGGAGCCAGAATTAATCTTATGCCTCTGTCAATTTTCAAAAGTTAGGAGAAGTCTCACATACCTTTGTAACTCTTCAGTTAGCAGATCGTTCAGTTACATATCCAAAGGGATAAGATGTGTTAGTAAAATTTGATAAATTTATCTTTCCCGTGGGTTTCATTGTTTTAGATACGGAGGAAGATAATGAAATGCCTATCATTTTAGGGAGACAATTTTTAGCGTCTAGAAAAGCTATGATATATGTTTAAAAAGGAGAATTAACGATGAGAATTAACGATCAAGAAGTGACTTTTAACATTACAAAATCTATGAAATACCTTGCTGTTGAAAGAGATAATGAATGTTTTTGCATGGAAATTAGTGAACATCTATTGAAAGAACATTTTAAAGAACATTTTGAAGAGAAAAAACAATTTGAAGAAAGTGATGAAATTATTTTGGACGAATTAGAAAATGAAGAAATATATTTTGTTCAGAAAAGATTTGAGATGCTAGATATTACAAAAAATGCTGATAAGAATCTATTTCCGCCAATTATAAAACCACCTAAACTTGAGTTGAAAGTATTGCCTAGCCACTTGAAATATGTGTTTTTGGGAGACTCATCTATATTACTTGTTATTATATCTTCAAGATTAAATGATTTGCAAGAGCAAAGACTGTTAGATACATTGAAAAGATATAAGAAAACTTTTGGTTGGACCTTAGCTGATATTAAGGGAATCAGTCCTTCGATCTATATGCACATAATTATATTAGATGAACAATATAAACCAAGAGTTGATCCACAAAGGAGATTAAATCCTATGATGAAAGAAGTAGTTAAGAAGAAAATTTTGAAATGGTTAGACATTGGAATTATATATCCTATTTCAGATAGTTCGTGGGTAAGTACAGTTCATTGTGCTCCTAAGAAAGGAGGAGTGACTGTTGAAATAAAAGAAAATAATGAATTAATACCTATCAGATAAGTTACTGGGTGGCGTATTTGCATTGA
>JXCR01148126.1:89289-110078 GCA_002079205.1 Phalaenopsis hybrid cultivar
GACGAGTCTCGCTTCGTCAATGCGATGACTCAAACAAAATTCACTTCCATATTTAAAGGAAAGAAGTGCATACAAGATCGAGTTTTTGAAAGTCCGGGAGGAGAAATCGAATGAGTTATTGTCGAGCGGAGGTGGGAAAACTTTTTTTTCACCACCAATAAAGTTGATGCAAATGTTGTGAAGGAGTTTTACGCCAATTTGATTTATTCTGATGATGGAATCGTTCAAGTGCGTGGATTCCCTATTGTGTTTACTGCTGCCCGCATCAACATTTTTTACGAAGTTCCAGTCTCTTATAGCTGCCACTATGAATCCTTTAGTACAATGGAAGACCCCCTCAATGATGTGATCAACTTTCTCACTTATGGGAAAGGAGCATGGAAGATAAACAGCGAGAACGGGTAAATTTTTCTGCTTCCATGCTGAATGTCACCTCTAAGACGTGGCACTATTTCATTTCCTCTACTCTGTTACCGACCTATCACCATAGTGAGGTAACTAGATTATTCTGAATTTCTGTATTCATAATAGTAAAACTATAAATGTGGGGAGAATAATTTTTAAGAATATATTGACTATGGCAAGGAGTGAGACTAGTGAAGGNTTATTCTGAATTTATGTATTCAGAATAGTAAAACTATAAATGTGGGGAGAATAATTTTTAAGAATATATTGACTACGGCAAGGAGTGAGACTAGTGAAGGTCTNCTATTTAATGTATTTTAAACTGGCCCTCACTTAAAAGTTATGAATTTATAATTGCATCTATCTTTTATTGACGTCGGGTATGTAAACTTGGCTCAAAAGCTTGGAATATTATTTGATTCAATAGCTTGAAGAATTACAAAGGACATGTAATAAAAGAAGACTCAAACGTTGGTAGTAAACTCTTGTATCATTGGTTGGTACAAGTAGGCAATATTTTGACATTTTTTGGATGTTCCTAGCAAGCCACCAACTTTTCATGTTAGTATTTAATGTTATTAGTATACATCTTGGACAATATCTCTTTTTGCATTGAGAAATCCATGAAAGTTGTTAATTCACTAGCATTGCTCTTCACTTTATACATTGAGAACCCAAAGAAAGTTGCTAATTTATCAAAGTTTTTCTTTTGCTTGAAAGGTCACATTATATAATCATTGCTCCATTGAATCTACTTGCCTTATATTCTTTGTTGCTAGGTGAATTCTTTCTCTTTAGTGAGGCAAACTTACAAGTCCTCAACATGTATTTTGACTGACTCATTTGTTTCTGTAAGAGTGGCCTCCTTTTTAGTTAACTAGAATTTTAACATCCTTGCCATCTTTTTAGCAACTCGATATGTATCTTATTCCTTACAAGTGGGCCTCCTTGTTATCATAATAGCAATTTATAGTTTGGAAGCCATATGATAGAACTTTTTATAATGACTCACCAAAGTGAAGTTAGCTGCTGAACACATCTCATAGAGCATTCAAAAGAGAGATTATGTGAAGAGCTCATGTTGAGTTCCTCTTGAAAAAAAGAGGAATATATGGTGCCATTTAATTTCTTGGCTCCTCGTGATGCTTCATCAGTAAATATTAGGATAGCCATAAGCGCCATTGGTGGTTCAACTCACTTCTTTCTGAATTATGAATTTTGAAAGGAGTGGTTATTTGTTATATATTCAAACTTAGGACTAATAACTCACCCATGCATCCTCATCTCTTTTATCATGACATTCAAAGTTTCTAATGATGTTTGAGTATCTACTATTTGACCCAATGAATTCTCTTCAATCATTGAAATTAATTGAGAAAAATTCATTTCAAATTGGTCTAACTTCCTTGAAATTGTAGCAAGTTGATTTGCTAATATGCAAAAGCATGTGATTTATGAATATTAACTTTCTTGGGATTTACCCTCTCAAAAGGCCATTGCAAAATATTAGTATCTATCTCTTCAAATAAAGCATATGCATCATGAAATGATTTTGACATCAATGAACCACCAGCAACGACATCGATAATATATCTAAGAGATCCAACTAATCAATTGTAAAAGGTTTGAATTATTAACCAATCTGCTGCGGCATGGTGTGGGCACTTTCTCAAGGGTTCTTTAAATTGTTCCCACGCTTGATAAATAGATTCCCCTTCAAAATGACAAAAATATGTAATATTATTTCTAATATTCACATTTTCTAATGGTGGAAAATATTTAACAAGAAATTTGTACGCTAAATTACCCCAAGTTCTGATAGATCTAGGTAATAACGAATTTAACCATATCTTAGCCTTATCCCTTAGTGAGAATGGAAAAAGTCTAAGTCGAATAACATCATCCAAATCACCGCATATTTAAATGTAGCACACAATTCTAAAAAATTAGCAAGATGTAAATTTGGATCTTCAGTTGGTGCTCTCTCAAATTGATTATTTGATATCATTTGAATAATAACAGGTTTAAGTTCAAATGAATTAGCCACTATAACAGGTTCTTGAATACTACTTTAAAGTTCATCTACTATAGGGTTTGCATAATCTCTTAATGATCTAAATTCATGATAAATTTCAGCATTTTGATTTTGGCTTACCATTTCTTGATATTTTTGAACTTTTTCTTTATTTTTTATCTTTTTATTTTTCTAATAGTTCTTTCTAATTCATAATTGTAAGGTACTAGTCCTTTAGAGCCTGAACTACCATGAATTCACGAACACAATATAGTTTTGTCGTCTCTACACCAGTGCATTAAGTATTTCAAAAAAGGACAAGAGCATTGCATAAACGGAGACTTACAACCGTTTTCAGTTCATGAAGTTGGTTAAGTTGTGCAAATAAATATTCCACCTAATACGCGTCTCCAAAGAAAATTATATTCTCTCGTTAAGTTGTGATAAATAAAAGTGAAGATTCATAAGAATTACGATGGCAAGGCCATTGAACTCCGCTTCAGCACTCTTCCACCACTCTTTTGCAACAAGTTGGTGGGGGTTCTTTTAGTTCACACACCCAAGGTCGAGGCCTGGGATGTGGATGAGCAAGAACCAATTTAATTGTTGAACGGACTAGGTTAACCATCAACATTGATGATGAAGAAAGTTTTTAGGATGAAATAATGATGATAAAACAGAAGAAACCTTAGTACGAGATATGGTTGGAAGACACAGAGAAAAGTGAATACGAGATAATGTATGATTGGATAAACCACTATGTGAACACCATGACATTTACTCTGATTCTCCCTCAAAAGGTTGAGAGTTTAGAGGTCAAGGAGGTCCGTACCACTAGTTCAAAGCCGATCAAATTTTATCGTGCTTCTACTTTTAGTAATCTTGAAAATCATGTAAATTTGGATGAGGATACTAATGATTTAATAAAATTACCTTTTGGTTACTTTTTTCCTTTGTGTAGAAAAATTAATTTAGTAGGGACATTTGCCAAAATAAATGCCAAAAGATAAATTAAAACTTTTGAAAAAATTATAGAATGTTAAAAGTTGAACTACTAACAGAAGATAGGGTCTCGGATTTGGTACAGTTGGACCAGTCGATGATTCAGAATTATTCATGGTTGTTACTAGTGAATCAGAAGAGGATTGCCTCGATGTGGAGGATGACTCTACCGATCAACTGATAGAAAATGCTCCGCCAGAATTTGAGGAAGAAATGAAGTCAACTGCTGATGAACTGAAGGAAATTAACCTCGGGACGGAAGAGCAGCCTCGACCTACATTTATAAGTTCTCTACTCAACGATGAAGAATCTTTAAAATTGATCAAACTGTTAATAGAATTCAAAGATTTCTTCGCATGGAGGTATGATGAAATGTCATGAATGTCAGTAGAGGTTGCAGTTCATAAACTCGAGGTGGACAAGGATATGACCCCAGTAAAACAAGCTCCAAGAAGTGCGCCTCAAGATAGAGCTGCAAGTCATTGTCGAGGTGAAGAAATTAATAGAAGCTAACTTCGTGCGGGAGGAGAAATACCCCACATGGTTAGCTGACATTATGTCTATCAAGAAGAAAAATGGACAAATCCGTGTATGTATCGACTTCAAGGATTTGAACAATGCCTGTTCAGAGGATGAATTTCCATTATCAATACCAAAAATGATGGTGGATATCGCTTCGACACACAAAATTTTCTCTTTTATGGAAGGATCGTCAGGATATAATCAAATCAACATGGCTCCCGAGGATGCAACACTTACAACATTCAGAATGCTGATTGGAATTTTTTGTTATACAGTGATGCCGTTTGGGTTGAAGAACGCTGGAGTAACATACCAACAAGCTATGACAAAGATCTTTGACGACCTCATTCACAACCAAGTGGAATGCTACGTGGGTGACTTGGTCATCAAAAGTAAACAAAAAATAGATTATTTGTATGATTTGAGGATTGTGTTCGAACGATTACAATAGTATGACCTTAAGATGAATCTCTTAAAGTACACCTTCGGTGTTACCTCTGGGAAATTTCTAGGATTCGTTATTCGTTATCGTAGAATCAAGATTGACCCAGATAAGATCAAAGCTATCTTAGAAATGCCTCTACCCAGAACCTTGAAACAACTACGTTCCTTCCAAGGAAAGTTGGCATATTTGAGACGCTTTGTTTCTAATCTTTCAGGTAGGTGTCAGCCCTTCCCGACATTAGTTAAAAAGGATGCCAAATTTGTTTGGGAAGAGAAATGCAAGCAGGCTTTTGAGGTCGTTAAAAAATATTTAATGACACCTCCTGTTTTGACAGCCCCTATCCCGTGAAAATCTTTAATACTTTATACCGCAGCCTTAGATGACTCTCTTGGAGCCCTCTTAGCCCAAGTCAATGACGAGGGTAAAGAAAATGCACTCTACTACTTGAGTCATCGTCTAATACCGATGGAGATAATGTATCTGTTTATTGAGAAACATTGTTTAGCTTCAATCTTTGCTGCCCAAAAGCTCAGGCATTACATGCTTTCTCATAAAATTACCCTTATTTTGAAAGTTAATCCGTTGCAATATTTGATGACCTGAATGACCAAAGGAAAATATGTTAAGATTTTCATATCTATTTTATACTGTTTTTGATGATATTGCACTTTAAAGAAAAATATTTTTGATGTTTTATTGCAGGAATGATGAAATAGGGTCATTGGAGCAAAAAGATGCAAAACATAGCGAATTTGGAGTGAAAAGGACCAAAATGTGAAGAATTGAACTAGGGAGCCGACGACGCTATCGACCCTGTCGACAGCGAGATTTTCCCGAGACTCCAAAATTAATTCATTAAGAAGGTCCGCCGTCGGCGCCTTCGAGGTTGTCGATGGCGAGCTCGGCGGTTATGTCCCACTAAGCTTTGGATGAGGACAAATTTTGAAGAGATGCTTAGGCAACTCTTGGGAAAACTCATCCACATCTCTAAAGAGAAGACTTTGGCTGAAAATAGAGAGGGGAGGCTCCAAATTGACAGTCTAAATTGTGAGGAATTTTTCGAGAGATTGTAAGAGTGGAGGGAAAGTGAGAGATTTCTTCCTCCTNTTTTTTTGGGAACTGTATTCAAACATAAAGGATAATAATATTATTATTACCACGAATAACATGAGTGTTGTATCTAATCAATAAACACATCTTTGTGAGAAATGAGCTAATGAAAAATTAGAGCAAAATTTGTGATTTTCATTCTTCATCAAGAGCGAGAAAATTTCAAAAGAGCATCGAAGCATCTGTTATGCCTGTAACTCAACAGGTTTAGCGGTACCGATCGAGTACTGATGATCGGCCCGCCCAGCTCGTCCAAGAGCTGATCGGCTTAACAACTGAAGGATCCATCGATCGAAGAATCCAACGAACAGTACGGATGCGAGGAGAAATTGGAGGAATTTGGGGGGAAGGTTGAAGTCGTGCGAGAGGATTATATTAAGGCTAATAACCTACAATTTGATTTTTTTTTCTTTTTGTATGTTTTGTTGGCTGTGACCAGAGGAAAATATGTTGAGATTTTTATGCCTATTTTATACTGTTTTTGATAATAGTATACTTTTAAAAAATGTATTTTTGATGTTTTATTGCAAGAATGATGAATTAGGGTCATTGGAGCAAAAAGATACAAAAATGAGCAAATTTGGAGCGAAAAAGACCAAAATATGAAGATTTGAACTAGGACGCCGACGGCGCCATCGACCCCGCCGACGGCGCCATTGACCCCGCCGACGGCGAGGTTTTCCCGAGACTCCATAATTAATTTATTAAGAAGGTCCGCCGACGGCGCCCTCGAGGCCGCCAATGGCGAGCTCGGCGGTTATGTCCAACTAAGCTTTGGATAAGGACAAATTTTGAAGGGATGCGTAAGCAACTCTTGGGAAAGCTCATCCACAACTTTAAAAGAAGATTTTGGCCGAAAATTAGAGAGATCCTGGAGGTCCTGGAGGTTAGAAATGTCCAATTAGTGTATAGATAATTTATTAGAGTGTCAAAATTGTGAGGAATTCTTCGAGAGATTGTAAGAGTGGAGGGAAAGTGAGAGATTTCTTTCCGTAGAGTGTAACAATTGTGAGGAATTCTTCAAGAGATTGTAAGAGTGGAGGGAAAGTGAGAGATTTCTTCCTCCTTCCACTTCGAAGAAGAATTCTGTGTGCTGTAAAGAAAGAAAGAGATTCAGAGGAACTTCGAGGAGCAATATTATGAGGAATTCTTCGAGAAATTGTAAGAGTGGAGGGAAAGTGAGAGATTTCTTCCTCCTTGCTCGTTTCGAAGGGAATTGCTTGTGTTGTAAAGAAAGGAAGAGATTCAGAGGAACTTCAAGGAGTGTTCTTGGGGAGAAATTAGAATTTTGTGTGTTGTAAAGAAAGAAAGAGATTCAGAGGAACTTCGAGGAGTTTGCTTGTGGAGGAATAAATTCTGTGTGCTGTAAAGAAAGGAAGAGATTCAGAGGAACTTCGAGGAGAGTTCTTGGGGAGAAAGAGATTGTAAGAGTGGAGGGAAAGTGAGAGATTTCTTCCTCCTTGCTGCTTTGAAGAGGAATCGTGTGCTGTAAAGAAAGGAAAAGATTCAGAGGAACTTCAAGGAGTGTTCTTAAGGGAATTGCTTGTGTTGTAAAGAAAGGAAGAGATTCAGAGGAACTTCAAGGAGTGTTCTTGGGGAGAAATTAGAATTTTGTGTGTTGTAAAGAAAGAAAGAGATTCAGAGGAACTTCGAGGAGTTTGCTTGTGGAGGAATAAATTCTGTGTGCTGTAAAGAAAGGAAGAGATTCAGAGGAACTTCGAGGAGAGTTCTTGGGGAGAAAGAGATTGTAAGAGTGGAGGGAAAGTGAGAGATTTCTTCCTCCTTGCTGCTTTGAAGAGGAAATGTGTGTTGTAAGGAAAGGAAGAGATTCAGAGGAACTTCGAGGAGTTTTCTTGGAGAGAAATATGTGCTGTAAAGAAAGGAAGAGATTTAGAGGAACTTCAAGGAGTTTGCTTGGGGAGAAATTAGAGATACTGTAAAGAAAGAAAGAGATTTAGAGGAACTTCGAGGAGTGTTCTTGGGGAGAACTTAGAGATTAAAGGAAGAGATTCAGAGGAACTTCGTGGAGTTTTCTTGGGGAGAAATTAGAGATAAGTTTATTTANGGGGAGGCTCCAAATTGAAGTGTGAAAAAGTGTAGACAGTCTAAATTGTGAGGAATTTTTCGAGAGATTGTAAGAGTGGAGGGAAAGTGAGAGATTTCTTCCTCCTTGCCGCTTCGAAGAGGAATTCTGTGTGCTGTAAATAAAGGAAGAGATTTAGAGGAACTTCGAAGATTTTTCTTGGGGAGAAATTAGAGATAAGTTTATTTATTATTGTAGTTTGTATGACTTTGATTTTATATATGAATTCTGAGTTTTGTTGTGTTTTCCCCATCATATCTGAGTAGTTTTCTTTGTCTTTCTCCTTGTCTTGAGATTTGTGAAATAGTGATTTGAATTGGTTGAGCCACGAAAATGTTAAAGAAATTGTGATGATCTTTTCACTTCGATCTTAATTTACTTTAAATCTGGCCAATTGATTTATTAAAATATGTTGAGTTTTCCAACTAAAGTGAAGATTACATCCAAGATTCAGGGAGGTCAAAGTTGGAAGTTGGGGGCAAATAAAGAGGGAAATAAAATTATTGGGCGTAAAATTGGAGATTTTAGAGTGACAGACTAAAATCCCCAATTCGGTCCTATTTTTTGGGTGCTGAAGTGTAGATGTTAGCCCTCAGGCGAGGGGAACGTGGGAGCTCCGAAGTGAGAGCCGGTATCCTCCCAGCCTAGCTGCAAATTCAATAAACAAGTGTAGGATTAGTCAATGTTCTTTATGCCTGGACCAAAGGGTAAATAATATGTATGCTCCTATTTGGCATAATATAATTTAAACTAATTCACTTTATCCATTCACTATAACTTCTTGACAAGGAGAAGGATGCTTTCTTATATATTGATTATCACATTAAAAACTTCAATAGTATATTTAGTTATTTAATAGTTATTAAATCACATGTTTATTTCAATTGCCTATTAGTAACAGATAAGCAAATTGAATTCCATTGTTGTGATTAAAGTATTGCTTTTCTAAAGTCTTAGTTCGTAGTTCTAATATTACTCCCTATGGGATCAATATCTAGGACTCCATTAGAGCCCTATATTACTTGAGCGATACATATACTCCCGTTGATAAGTGTGACTTTAAAATTATTGAATATTTATTACATCCATATTTATCGAATCTATAACTGTTATTAAGTTTTGGTAACATCTTTATCGAATCTATAACTGTTATTAAGTTTTGGTACAGTTGCTGAGGAATTAAATCTTATTACATCCATATTTATCGAATCTATAATTGTTATTAAGTTTTGGTACAGTTGCTGAGGAATTAAATCTTTTAGATATTTTTAAGCAGATATAAAGTGCGATCAAGTTTTTGGCGCTGTTGCCGGGGAGTAAACAAAAATTATAATTAGAGTAACGTACAAATTAGGATTATTAGAAAATTTTTACTTGAATTGCAACTTACTTTGATATTTAGTTAATTATATTACTGTGTACTGATTTCAAATTGTATACGTAAATTTGGACCTGAAAATCTTATACCCTATGATTTGGAATTAGAACGCACTGTTAGAAAGATTAGAAGATTGAGAAGAGAACCTATAAATTCTGATTCAATGGAAAACAACATGAAAAATCAAGGAATAGAGAATGAACACCAACTTAGACCCCTACGAGATTATGCAAATCCTACAGGAGATGAAATTCACTTATCTATCTAAAACCCTGATGTAGCTGCTAATTCATTTGAGCTTAAACATGATATTATCCAAATGGTACAAAACAATCAATTCAGAGGGACACCAAATGAAGATCCTAATTTACATCTCGCTAGTTTTTTAGAACTGTGTGCTACTTTTAAATAGAGTCTCAAACGATGCTGTTAGACTTAGACTTTTTCCACTGTGTGCTACTTTTAAATATGACAGAGTCTCAAACGATGTTGTTAGACTTAGAATTTTTCCTTTTTCACTTAGGGATAAGACTAAGATGTGGTTAAATTTGTTAGCACCAGGATCTATTAGAACTTGGGGAGACTATTCACAGAAATTTCTATCCAAATATTTCTCTCCATAAAAACTGCTAAACTTAAAAATGACATAACATCATCCGTCGGATTGATGGAGAGTCAATATATGAAGCTTGGGAGAGATTTAAAGATCTTCTTAGGAAGTACCCTCATCATTCGTTACTAGATTGGTTGCTAATTCAATTTTTTTATAATGGATTAGTGGGATCACTTAGATCGATTATAGATGCTGTGGCTAGTGGTTCGTTAATGTCAAAACCTTTTGTTGAGGCTTATTCATTAATAGAAGAGATGGCTACCAACAATTTTCAATGGCCCTTTGAAAGGGTAAATCTTGAAAGAGTAGCTAGTGTTCATGATTCTGATGCAATATTTATGTTGGCTTCGTAGATTGCTACAATATCAAAGAAATTAGATTATTATGGGATGACTTATTCTCCAACACCTCCTATGATGGAAGAGAATTCATCTGGGCAATTTGTGGATGTTCAACCTTCATATGAGACTTTAAATGCTATTCATAGACCTAACAACCCTTATTCGAACTATTATAACCCAGGTTGGGAGAATCATCCAAATTTTAATTGGAATAACAATTCTTCTACAAATCATTAATGTGCAAACAACCCAGTGAACCCATTAGGAAATTCATCTAACCAAGGAAATGTTAACTATAGACCATCTTATCCTCCAGAATTTAACAGTAACACTCAAATTAAGGAGAAGAAGTTGTTTATGGAAGAGCTGATATTAAACATGGGTCAACAATGTAGAATCAAGGAAATCAATTACAAATTGAAGGAAATCAATTACAAATTGAAGGAAATTAATTACAAAATCAAGGAACTACTATTAAGAATACTGAAAACCAATTAGGGCATATCACTACTGCGCTTAGTAACCAAACTTTAGGAACTTTTCCAAGTACTGTGGAACCAAATCCTAAAGATTACGGAAAAAACAAATCAAAGAGATACAATTATGAAGTGGAAAAGAATTGGAAACAAGGGTGCAAAAAGAAACGAAAACTGAAAAAAGAGAAAGTGGATACTGAAAAAGAAAAGGATCATGAGTACCCAGATTTAGAATATTCATTTACACCAATGAAGATTACTGTGGAGAAACCTCCACCACCGTTTCCTCAAAGATTGAAGCAACACAAATAAAATAAACAATTTTCTAAATTTTTAGAAATTCTTAAGAAGTTAACGGTAAATATTCTCTTCGTAGAGGCTTTAGAGCAAATGCCCAATTATGTGAAATTTATGAAAGATATTCTGAATAAGAAAAGGAAGTTCACATATAATGGAATTGTTGCAATTAGCAAGAGTGTACTGCAATTATTTAGAAAAAGCTTCTTGAAAAATTAAAAGATCCTGACAGTTTCACTATACCGTGTGCTATCGGTGAAAAATTTTATGGAAGAGCTTTATGTGATTATAGTTTCACTATACCGTGTGCTATCGGTGAAAAATTCTATGGAAGAGCTTTATGTGATTTGGGATCCTGGAAGTTTCACTATACCGTGTGCTATCGGTGAAAAATTCTATGGAAGAGCTTTATGTGATTTGGGAGACAACATTAATCTTATGTCTCTATCGATTTTCAAAAGATTAGGATTAGGAGAAGTCTCACCTACTTCTGTAACTCTTCAGAATTTTCAAAAAACTAGGATTAGGAGAAGTCTCACCTACTTCTGTAATTAATCTTATGCCTCTGTCAATTTTCAAAAGTTAGGAGAAGTCTCACCTACCTTTGTAACTCTTCAGTTAGCAGATCGTTCAGTTACATATCCAAAGGGAGAACATGTGTTAGTAAAAGTTGATAAATTTATCTTTCCCGTGGATTTCATTGTTTTAGATATGGAGGAAGATAATGAAATGCCTATCATTTTAGGGAGACAATTTTTAGCTACTAGAAAAGCTATGATAGATGTTTAAAAAGGAGAATTAACGATGAGAGTTAACGATCAAGANGATCATGAATTTCATGACAATGCCAATGAAATTACATACAGTTTCTTTGATGAACAACTTTATAATATTAATGAGTGGAAAATACCATGGTATGCTGATATTGTTAATTGTAAGTAATATTTTGCCACCTGCTCATACTGCAACAACAAAGGAAATTCATTCATGAAGCGAAAGCATATTTTTGGGATGAGCCTTATTTATATAAACAATGTAAGGATTTGATTATGAGAAGATGTGTACATTATGAAGAAACTGAGCTGATTATTCATAAACGTCATGATTCTGAATTTGGAGGACATTCTGAGATTGATGAAACTGCTTTTAAAATTTTACAAGTTGGATTTTATTGGCCTACTATCTTTAGAGATGTTTATAGATACATAAAACATGATCGATGTCAACGTGTAGGCAATATATCTAGAAGAAATGAAATGCCTCTGAATTTCATGGCAAGCTGGATTTTATTGGCCTACTATATTTAGAGATGTTTATAGATATATAAAAACTTGTGAACGATGTCAACGAGTAGGTAATATATCTAGAAGAAATGAAATGCCTCTGAATTTCATATTAGAAGTTGAATTTTATTGGCCTACCATATTTAGAGATGTTTATAGATATATAAAAACTTGTGATCGATGTCAATGAGCAGGTAATATATCTAGAATAAATGAAATGCCTCTAAATTTCATATTAGAAGTTGAGATCTTTGATGCTTGGGGATTATATTTCATGGGACCATTTATTCCTTCATTTGAGAACTTAAATAAATTAATTGTAGTAGACTACGTTTCTAATGGATTGAAGCGCAAGCTTTACCTCGTTGTGACGCTAAAAGTGTTTCAAGATTTCTAATAAAAAAATATTTTCACTACATACAGAATGCCTAGAATGATTATCACTGATGGAGGATTCCATTTTAGAAATAAATACATTCAGAGATTGGCATAAAATTTTAATATTATTCATAGAATTTCTACTGCCTATCATCCTCAAACCAGTTGGTTAGCTGAAGTTTATAATAGAGAGATTAAATAAATACTTGAAAAGACTGTAAACCCTAGTAGAATAGATTGGTCCACTAAACTGGATATCACATTATGGGCTTACAGGACTGTTATAAAACTCCTATTGAAATGACTCCTTATAGACTAATTTTTGGAAAGACTTGTCACTTCCCAGTGGAATTGGAGCATAAAGCATATTGGGCGATTAAAGAATTCAATTATAATTTGAAAGATGCTGGGAGAGGAGATTATTACAAATGAATGAATTAGAAGAATTAAGAAATGAATCTTATGATAACGATAAAAGAAAAGATTGTTACAAATGAATGAATTGGAAGAATTAAGAAATCAATCTTATGATAACGATAGAATAAATAGGAGCATAAAGCATATTGGGCGATTAAGGAATTCAATTATAATTTGAAAGATGCTGGTAAGAACATATTGGGCAATTAAAGAATTCAATTATAATTTGAAAGATGCTGGTAAGAAGAGATTGTTAACGTATGAGTTAGAAGAATTAAGAAATGAATCTTATGATAACGACAGAATTTATAAGGTGAAACTAAAGTTATGGATTAAAGATTTCAATTATAATTTGAAAGATGCTGGTAAGAAGAGATTGTTACAATTAAATGAATTGGAAGAGGAAATGAATCTTATGATAACGATAGAATTTATAAGGAGAAACTAAAGTTATGGCATGATCAATCTTATGATAATGATAGAATTTATAAGGAAAAGCTAAAGTTATGGCATGATCGAAAGATTGTCATATGATAACGATAGAATTTATAAGGAAAAACTAAAGTTATGACATGATCGAAAGATTAACCAGAAGAACTTTGAACCACGATAAGAAGTTTTGCTTTACAACACTAGGGTAGAATTCTTCCCTAATAAATTGAAGTCTCATTGGTTAGGACCTTTTACTGTGACTCAAGTTTATACTTACGAAGCTGTTGAGATTGAAGATTAGAAAACTGGAAATAGATTTAAAGTAAATGGACATAGATTAAAACCACATTTTAAGGGTAAAAGACCAAATTATAAGGAGGTTTTAATGATCAGTCAACCTGAATAACACCTGAATAGGTCGGGCTGACGACGTTAAACCAGCGCTTTATGGGAGGTCGACCTGAATAACACCTGAATAGGTCGGGCTGACGACGTTAAACCAAGCACTTTATGGGAGGCAACCTTTATTTTTACTTTATTCACAATTATAGTAGTTGTTATTTGACTTATGGGGTCAACCTGAATAACACCTGAATAGGTCGGGCTGACGACGTTAAACCAAGCGCTTTATGGGAGGCCACCTATATTTATCTTTACTTCTATTATGATTATAGTAGTTTTTATTTGAAATTAACATTAGTTTGTGGTAGTATTAAGCTCTACTACTCTTATTCACCCTTAAGTCATCATAAAAACTGGATCCATAGAGAAAGATTGGAATGCATTCGAATCAGAGCGAAACTTTGCAATTTTGGNGAAGATTAACCAGAAGAACTTTGAACCACGATAAGAAGTTTTGCTTTACAACACTAGGCTAAAATTATTCCCTGATAAATTGAAGTCTCGTTGGTTAGGACCCTTTACTGTGACTCAAGTTTATACTTACGGAGCTGTGAGTTGAAGATCGAAAACTGGAAATAGATTTAAAGTAAATGGACACAGATTAAAATCGTATTTTAAGGGTAAAAGACCAAATTATAAGGAGGTTTTAATGATCAGTCAACCTGAATAACACCTGAATAGGTCAGGCTGACGACATTAAACCAAGCGCTTTATGGGAGGCCACCTATATTTATCTTTACTTTAATTACGATTATTGTAGTTTTTATTTGAAATTAACATTAGTTTGTGGTAGTATTAAGCTCTACTACTCTTAGTTACCCTTAAATCATCATAAAAACTGGATCCATAGAGAAAGATTGGAATGCATTCGAATCAGAGCGAAACTTTGCAATTTTTTCCTTAGGGGCCGACCGCGGCCTAGAAGCTGCCGACGGCGGGTTTTTCCTGAAAGTCCGGGCAAAATAAATACAAGGCTCACCGACGACACCCTCGACGCCGCCGACGGCGAGATCGGCGAGGTGGTGGTTTCTGGAGTTTGAATGGCGGTTTTTGGGCGGGAGATACCCTTTTAAACTTCCAAATTTGATTCCTAAGATCATATTTCCCCCAAAACAAAGTGAAACTCCACCAATTTCATTCCTATGGTGTCCAATTCCCCTGATAATCCCAGAATGCGAGTTTTAAATCTGCGAAAGTTTATTAGTGCGGAAGCGCAGCGAATCTTCTACACGGTACTAATGAAGAAAAGATTGATCAAGGAACGAGGATTTGTAAATCACAGATTGAATAATCCCTCTACGGCAATTGAAGAGATGATAGTGCGACAAAGATGGGAAGTGCTGTCCTATACTACCACCGCCGTGGTTGTTCCTGCGGTAAAAGAATTTTATGCAAATTTGCACGGAATCAACCAGGGAGTTGTTTATGTGCGAGGTAGATAGATCACNAATTTGTAAATCGCATATTGAATAATCCCTCTACGGCAATTGAAGAGATGATAGTGCGACAAAGATGGGAAGTGCTGTCCTATACTACCACCACCGTGGTTGTTCCTGTGGTAAAGGAATTTTATGCAAATTTGAACGGCTCAACCAGGGAGTTGTTTATGTGCGAGGTAGATTGATCACTTTCACTCCTGCACGGATCAATGAATTATACATGATCGAGAACATTCCTGTCTGCCACTATTCCAACTTTGTCCCGACACGAGACCAGATGAATGAAATTTACCAATATTTAACGGACGAAACTGACGACTGAGAAATGAGAGAAAAAGGGTATGTTAGTTATTCTGCGACACTCCTAAATCCCATTTTGAAACACTGGCACTTTTTCATTTTTGTGAAACTGTTATCGACAATGAAGATCACTAAAGTTTCTAAAGAAAGTGCTATTTTGAATTACTGCGTCCAAAGGGGACTGACGATNGGATGAATGAAATTTACCAATATTTAACGGACGAAACTGACGACTGGGAAATGAGAGAAAAAGGGTATGTTAGTTATTCTGCAACACTACTAAATCCAGTTGTAAAACACTGACACTTTTTTATTTCTGCGAAACTGTTATTGACAATGAAGATCACTAAAGTTTCTAAAGAAAGTGCTATTTTGAATTACTGCGTCCAAAGGGGACTGCCGATCAATATTGGATCAATAATTGTGAAGTCAATTTTGGGCTTGATCTTTCATGGATCAACTTTTGGGCTTGGACACCCTTCCACAATTTTCTCACTTTGCAGTCAGTTCCAAGTGTCCTACAAAAATTTGGAAAATGTACTTCTACGTTGGAAGCCTTTGGACCCAACTGAGAGATTCCCAGCTTTTGAATATGAAAATGACATGGCCATTATAGTAGATTAATCATCTTAGAATTCACTGCCAGTTCAACCCTTAATTCATGNACGATCGATATTGGATCAATAATTGTGAAGTCGATTTTGGGCCTGATCTTTCATGGATCAACTTTTGGGCTTGGACACCCTTCCACAATTTTCTCACTTTGCAGTCAGTTCCAAGTGTCCTACAAAAATTTGGAAAATGTACTTCTACGTTGGAAGCCTTTGGACCCAACTGAGAGATTCCCAGCTTTTGAATATGAAAATGACATGGCCATTATAGTAGATTAATCATCTTAGAATTCACTGCCAGTTCAACCCTTAATTCATGATAAAACTCTGGTGATCCTGCGTAAAATCAAGACATTGGAGAAGGAGGTACAAAATGTCATGAATGCAATTAATAATATCTCCGATTTCTTCGATCATCTAGACTGGAGGATGAAAGAACATTTTGATCACTTTGGACATTTAGAAGATAGTTTGATACGACGAATGAGGAGGATGAAATTGATAGAAGAGGATTCAACTGAAGAATTTCCATACCGACCCTTCTACAACCTCTTCGTTCATGTGCAATCAATGGGTGATCTCAAAGGAGAATCTAGTACTGAATCTCATGAATAGTAGATTTATATTACTACCTGTCTGTCTATCTATGTAATTTGATTTGAACCTTATATTTGATTTGCTTTAGAATTATGTTTTTAGATCTCTGTATAGTTGAGACAAAGCATAGGATGTTTTGTTTTCAGCATCTTGAGTGTTGTGGCTTGGATTGCAACGCTGAATTAATGTGTTGAGGTTCAGAAAATACCAAACTTAGGTGTGTTATGTAACGTATATTGCACCCCTTGGAATTTATATATAATGTGATGTTTTGTGTTGTGAAAGTTTATATGTGCTAAGTACATCATTTAGTTATTTAAAATTATGTCTATAATGATTAAAAGGATGTGTTGTGAAAGATTATTTGTGTTAATTACATCATTTAGTCACTTAAAATTATTTCTATAATGATTGAACAAATTTCGTTAAGGCTTGAAATTGATTAAAATCGCAAAAATCAGGGAATTGAACAAAAATCAATAGAGCCTGCTGACGGTGCCCTCGACGCCGCCGACGGTGGATTTTTTCCGAGAATTATGTTTAAAAATTCAATAGAGCGTGCCAACGGTGCCATGATGGCGAGCTCACAAAAAAACACCTTTAACCATAATTTTGAATAGTCAACCACCACTATTCATCATCCCCTTCCTCCTAAAAATGCAATTTTCGACCTACGGGTTGAGAGATCTTGGATTGAGAGGCGATTTCAAGGCTTTTTAACACCATATTTGATCATCTCTAGGTAAGAGCTTCACTCCAAGTTAAAAATATTTGATTTTCACCATGGATTTCTTCCACATTAAGGAGATCCAAAAAATTTGAGAATGTGAAGAAAATATTGAGAAGAAGTTCATGGAAATTAGTGTTAAACTCTTAAAATTACTTTTGGAAGCCATTATTTGCATATTTGAAATATATTTTGGAATTTTTCTATAATTTGATTAAATTGAAATGGCTCCAACGACTCTCTCTTCATCGATGCAATGGATCAATCAAGATTTACTTTAGTATTTAAAGAAAAGAAGTGTATACAAGATCAAGTTTTTGAGAGTCTGGGAGGAGAAATTGAACAAATTATTACCGAGCGGAGGTGGGAAAACTTTTGTTACACCACCAATAAAGCTGATGCAAATGTTGTGAAAGAATTCTAAGCCAATGTAATTTATTCTAAAGATGGAATCGTTCAAGTGCGGGGATTTCCTATTGAATTTAATGTCGCACGCATCAACACCTTTTATGAAGTCCAAAACTCTTATAGCTGTCATTATGGATCCTTTAGTACAATGGAAGACCCCCTGAATGATGTGATCAACTTTCTCACTGATGGGAAAGGAACGTGGAAGATTAAACAATGAGAACGGGTAAATTTTTTGGCTTCCATGCTGAATGCCACCTCTAAGGCGTGACACTATTTTATTTCCTCTACTCTGTTACCGACTTATCACCATAGTGAGGTAACTAGAGATAGAGCTATTCTGAATTTTTGTATTCAAAATAATAGAACTATAAATGTGGGGAGAATTATTTTTAAGAATATATTGACTATGGCGAGGAGTGAGACAAGTGGAGGTCTAAGACATCCTGACCTTATTTATACACTTTGTCAACTTTCTAGAGTGGAAGCTGGAGATGAAGAATGGGTTTACCCTATGAAACCAATTAGTAAAGTCAATTTAAAAACTTATGAATCTCATGAGAAATGGAGAACTGGGAGTAGGATTGAAAATCCTTCTACTAGTAGAGATGTCCCCTGTACAAGTTATGACCTTCCACCTTCTAGTTCCCCTACTTTGATTGATTTGATGAATGAGTTGACCTTGCAACGGAAGAGCATAGAGTTGATAAATGAAAGGATTGGAGGTTTAGAACGTCGACATGATTATGATAGTGAGTACCTTCAGAGCCATTCAAATTTTGAGGTAGCTTATTACAAAGCTCAGGTCCGACACTACAGAGGTGAGCCTGATGTTACTTTCCCAGAGTGCCCCCGATATACTCAGTATCAACTCGATCCACCTGCTGATCAAGGAGATGAAGACATAGTTAAATTTGAATTTTGATATTTGAATGTAATTAATGTACTTGTACTTGTACTTTTACTTTTGTGACCTTTTGTAATAGAAATAGATGTTTATGTGTATTTGGACTTTCATTTTTATTATTATGTTGTACTTGGATGATTTTTAATTTTTGTTATAAAGTTAGTGTCATAGTTAAATTTGCATGTGTAGTTTAATAAATGTTGAGTAGTATTTTGGAATGTAATGTGACTTTTATTTTGCATTTTAATTATAATTGTTTTATTTTGTATTGTAATTGTGTTAGGAAATGTTGTGTTTGTTTAATGTTTTAGTTTTATACTTGTTTCAAAATTTTGTTACCCAGCAATTTCTCTAATGATTTATATGTGTAGAAAGCTCATAAAATTACAGACCAGGTGAAGTTGAAATTTTGAGAAGGCCTGCAAAAATTTTAGAATGATGAAAATGCCTAAAATACGGAGGTATGATTTATATTTAGAGTTTTTCTTTCCACATGTATTATTTGATATTAAAAAATTTAAGTTTGAGGGAGGGAAGAAAAAGATTAACTATTAGATGTCCTCTATTTAATTATTTTCAAAAATTATTTGGAGGGAAGAAAAAAATTAACTATTAGATGTCCTCTATTTCAATATTTTAAAAAATTATTTATTGATTTTATGTAGTGAATTTAATTTAGGTAACTATATTTTTGTAGCTATTTCAATATTATGGTAGATTTAAGGAAAAAAATTTGTAATGAAAATTAATTTTGTAAATTAAGATATTTAGTATAAGAGAATAAGATTGTAGTTAACTATTTAAAGTAAAGGAAACTAAATTTTGAAGTACTAAGAATCTGGAAATTCATTTGAGAAGAAAAGATTGAGGCTCAATGATGTAAAAGCTATGAAATATTTATAAGGTAATGAAATGCTTTGAATTTCAAATTTAGGAAAAGAAATGTGATGTTCAAAATCATTAAAGGCTATCCATATATAGTAATCATCACTTGAAAAAGAAAAAAAAAGAAAGAATTGAAAAAAATCCAAATGAAAAAAAGAGAGAAAAGAAAGGAAGAAAAAAATATGAAAGTGAGGAGAAGCTTGAGAATATGCCGAATAAAAAATTGGCTTCACTGGACCTACCTAAATGGAAAACCTAAATACATTCTTGAACTTATATTTATGGAATAGATCTTTTACTAGTAGGGTTCTCATGAAGTTCCTATCATTTGAATATTTTAAGTGACTTGATATTACAACATATAGTCATTCTTAAAATGAATAGAAAACTAGAACTCTTAAATTTGATGACTAGATAATCTTGCACCTATAGAGTTAATTTAATTACTTGATTTTTTTTAGAAAATCTCACTATGATATTTACTTAAATCAAACTTATAGTATTAAAATTACTTAGGGACAAGTAACAGTTAAGTTTGGGGGATTTTGACCAAAGAAAAATATGTTGAGATTTTCATACCTATTTTATACTTTTTTTGATGATATTGCACATTAAAGAAGGGTATTTTTTATTTTTGTTTCAGGTATGATGAATTATGGTGATGATATTACATTTTAAAGAAAGGTATTTTTGATGTTTTGTTGCAGGAATGATGAAATAGGGTCATTGGAGCAAAAAGATGNAATTGAAATGGCTCCAACGACTCTCTCTTCATCGATGCAATGGATCAATCAAGATTTACTTTAGTATTTAAAGAAAAGAAGTGTATACAAGATCAAGTTTTTGAGAGTCTGGGAGGAGAAATTGAACAAATTATTACCGAGCGGAGGTGGGAAAACTTTTGTTACACCACCAATAAAGCTGATGCAAATGTTGAGAATTCTAAGCCAATGTAATTTATTCTAAAGATGGAATCGTTCAAGTGCGGGGATTTCCTATTGAATTTAATGTCGCACGCATCAACACCTTTTATGAAGTCCAAAACTCTTATAGCTGTCATTATGGATCCTTTAGTACAATGGAAGACCCCCTGAATGATGTGATCAACTTTCTCACTGATGGGAAAGGAACGTGGAAGATTAAACAATGAGAACGGGTAAATTTTTTGGCTTCCATGCTGAATGCCACCTCTAAGGCGTGACACTATTTTATTTCCTCTACTCTGTTACCGACTTATCACCATAGTGAGGTAACTAGAGATAGAGCTATTCTGAATTTTTGTATTCAAAATAATAGAACTATAAATGTGGGGAGAAT
>JXCR01148126.1:118270-137096 GCA_002079205.1 Phalaenopsis hybrid cultivar
CCCCGCCACCCCCCCCCAAATCATCCAATTCTCTACCTATATCCTTGAGATAGGAGTAAGACTCCTCTTTGTGGAACATTTCATCCTATTGTCAGCCTTTTGAGATTGGTGTAAGGCGCCCTCCACGACATCCATTTCTCTACCTACTTCTTCGAGATAGGAGTAAGACTCCCCTTTATGGAACATCACATCCTATTCCCAACCTTTTAAGATTGGTGTAAGGCCCCCTAAACGACATCCAATTCAATACCTACATCTTTGAGATAGGGGTAAGAATCCCCTTTATGGAACATCACATCCTATTCTCAACCTTTTGAAATTGGTGTAAGGCCCCCTCCACGACATCCAATTCTCTACCTACATCTTTGAGATAGGAGTACGAATCCCCTTTATGTATCATCACATCCTTTTCTTAACCTTTTGATTTTGGTGTAAAGCCCCCTCCATGGCTTCCAATTCTCTACCTACATCTTCGAAATTGGTGTAAGGCCCCCTCCACAGCTTAGAATTCTCTACCTACATCTTTGAGATTGGTGTAAGACACCATTCAAGGGGTCCAATTCTCTACTCACACCTTTCAAAATAAGACCCCCACCATGGCATCCTACTCTTAATCTTTGAGGTCATCACCTATTTATTGAGTCCCATCCAAAAATGCCAAATTTACCAATATATCCTCAAAATTGCCAAAATTATAAAATTACCCTTGGCACCCCAAACTTTCCCAATACCTCCAAAATCACTTCAAATGTCTCCAAAACCAATTTGGACCCTTCAATTGAACCCAATTTGGCCAATTTGATCATTTTGCCCCTAAATTGCCTTTAAGGCCCAATTTCCCCAAATTTACCTCAAATGTCCATCAATTTGAGCCTGATTTCGCTCAATTTCAATTATAAACTTAGATTCACCTTTCATATGACTAACCTAAATGAAATCTAAGCCTAACTGGCCCATGCTTTGAGCTCAATTTTTATATAACCCCTAATTTTGGCCCTATTGCTTAATCTCACCAAATTGAACCCAATAGCCTACTCAATTTGGAACAATTTATTTTCAAAACTCTTCATAACAATCTTACACACCAAACTAGACCTTCAATTAGCCTTGGTGAAGCCTCAAATGCATTCAATTTTAACCCAAGTCAAAAAATCCCTAAATTTGCCCTAAATTGGATATGTCCCCAAATTTCACCAAATTGAATGCCCTAACCCCAAAATTGACACCCAATTTATGTTGAAAACTCTTCATTATGTTCCCATAGACCATTTTCAATAATTAATTTGGACTTAGCCCAACTTTACCCCAACCTTGACCCAAGTCTAACCCAACATGTCCAAATTGACCAAAATCCTTCAAATTGAACCCAAAGTCATTTCAACCCTTAGGCTCAAAGTCTTGGCTAGCCTAACCCAAACCCAAACCTTGGTCATTTGGACCCAAGTTGAACCCATGCACCAAAATTGACCTTGTCATATTAAAGCCACCCAAGCATGCTATGGACCAATGGATCTCTAAACTAAGGGATTCTTTCCAGTCTTTAGGCCTTAACCACAAAATCTCTTCCATCATTGCTTGCCTATGAGAGTAAATCATTATTAAACACCCCATGAACTCTTGAGCCAAGATGTGACTGAACCTTGGCCAGCCACCACCTGGGTTTCTGAAAAACACCATTCTGAGAAGGCCAAAAATGGTCAAACACCCAATTAAGCTCATCGAAGCTGTCCTAATCTAATTGGAGGCTAACCAATTGACTAGCCCATTTGAAGCCCCATGGCTCCTCTATTTAAGCAACTGTCCCCAACGACTTGAGGGGCGGCTGAAACCAACCTTAACAAAACTCTGTCCAACTGATTGTAAACTCCCCCACAACATAGAGATGCTCAGCTCCACTGTCCTCTTGCCCTAATTCCACCCATGCAACCTTAATTTTTAACTTGAAAATTAAGGTAGAAATAGGAAAATCTGTGAAACACCATGAAAATCAAATTAAACTCACCCGCTCATCCGTACAGTGAGAGAGGAAGTTCCCCAATCAAAGCCCCCTCACAAAGAGCCTCTACCCTATACATTGATCAACACCTAAATTCAGTCTTGATCGAATTTTGGTCTAAGCATTTCATCACAGCAAGAGACTTCATCCCCAACCTCCTTAGACCTCAACGAACGTGCCAAGCACCTCTGATTGAAGCTTCCTTTCTCAGAGCAAAGGTATAAACCTCCCCACTATCCCAAACTTTTTTTGATTCTACACTGACATAAATCCAATTTAATGGCATGTTTACCATATGGATTTTTTCATCTCACTTAGACGATTCTATAAAATCAAACCCGAATGAGTTTGGTTGAGAAATGGGTGAGATCTTAATGTTGTAGGGTTAAGAGTCACGGGTTTTGGCTATCAGTGAAGATGACGGGGAGTCGTTTGATCGAGCGTGTATCAGATGGATGGACGAGATCGAGCCGGACAGCGACTTCATATATGAACCACGAGCCGAGTCAGCGCTAAAGTGGACGGCGGCGCCAAACCAGAGGACGCTACGTGGAGCTTCAAAGCCACTGTAGGTTGATGCGGTGTCGTGTCACATAAATAGAAAAATAGGGATTTTTTCTATTTATTTAAATGCACATAAATTTGAAAAATCATATCATTTAATAGAAAAATCACAAAATTAAAATAAAAATATCTTAATGCTCAGTGAACAGAGGAGAACAATGTGAAAATGGTTTGAAATTTATTTCATTTTTATTTTATTTTTAATTAAATAAATATTGTTCTAAGTATTTTGATTCTCCATGCATTCAAGTATTTCATCATGACTTGATATTTTGGCATGTTGTTGCCGCAGTTATGGGGGATATTTCCTGATTTTTCTGAAATCAGAAGAGACCCCTAGAAAGAGATCTATATTTTTCAAGTTAATGCATCTGATTTAGAAAATTAATTATAATAATTAGCATGTTGCTTAGAAAAATCCAAGAAAATCTTGGTAGTTTCACTGTGACTAGAGAACCTTAGGAAAAATTTGTCATGAGCTAATTCATTAAGAACACACCTAATTTTCACAAAAATCTAAAACACAAAGAAAATTTATTTGGGAAAAATAAACATCCAAATGACTTGTTTTTAATTCTCCACTATAATTTAAAGTTTAGAGGACTCTCTATAAACATTTAAAAAAATTTGGAGTTCATTTGATAACCTAATTTGATTTTCTAAGTTAAGTGGCATTTTTAACACTTAAAATAATCATAATAATTAAAATACAACTAAAAAACTTATGAAATTAGTTTTGGGAGCTCTTTATAATTAGAAGAATTTTCTAAAAATAAAATTGTAATTAAAACAAAATTTTCATTTTTACCATATTTTAAAAATTTAAATAATGAAAATTAATAAAAATCACAAATATAATAAAATTTTGTGGAAATGTTCTAAATTGTTTCCTAAGACCTTAGAAGTAATTGGAATATTTTTCCTAATTTTCTAAGTGAATATATTGAATTTTAAAGCTCAAAAATATTTTTTTTAAAGGCTAAAAATGGATTTTCCTTAAATTCTCACTAAAATAATTCTAATAATTCAAAAAAATCATAAAAATATGAAATTTATTTTTCTGGGTTCTTTGACCTCAAAGAGATTTAATAAAAATTTAAAACTTAATTTTTCACATTTAAAATATTTTATAATTAATTAATAATCCAAAACTTAAAATAATTTTAATAATTCAAGTAAAAATAAAAAAATTATTAAATTTGGTCCAAGTGGCTCTCTAGTCTAAGTGTACCTGTAGTAAAAACTTTTAAGTGTAGGCTTTGCGTTGGTCAAGTTATTGAATTTTCTTTTAAAAATCCTTTTTTTGCATGTAAATAATGATGTAAAGTAAATTACATTATGAAAAATCACATTTTCTTCTCTTGTGTCTTAATTGACTCATGAGTGAGTTAGGATAAAAATTCCAAAGTCATTTGAATTAAATTTGACGAATTATGAAGTGATAGAGCCTTGGGGGCAAAGTTATATATTTGGAATGTTAGTCTTACTTAACATTTATGTTTAATTCAAGAAATGGAAATGGGAAATCTTTGATCTTAATTAACATGTTGAGATGATTGAAATGCAAAGAATTAATTAGTAGAAACCAATTTCACTTTTCTTGATTAAAGAATGAATTTGCAATTTCCTAAATCATTAAAATTTGGAGATCTATGAACTTAAATGATCCTAAACTTAGGGGTATAATTTTGGATGTTAATAACTCACTAATTTAATGCCCCTATTTGGTGTTCAAATGACATTCAAACATTTTGATGATGAATTACTCACTTACAATTCAATTTCTTTCAAAAATTACTAATGTATCCACCAGGGTCTTAAGGGCTTAGTAGTGACATAAGCTAAATTAAATTTGGTTAAATTAGAATTAGAAAAGTGAATGTAACTAGAAATTGAACACCTTTAAAACACTACAAGCCTAAGTTAAAGCTAAAATTACCGAAGTGTCTTAATACCATTAACTTGCCCCATTTAAGGGGACCTCACCCACATAATTCTCAAATTAAATGACAAATGATAATTACCTTACTCTTAGGGATAATTGAAACATTGATGTTCACTGAACACTAAGGGTATTTACAGGATAAATTGTTAAGCAACATAATAAGTTTAAATGAGCTTGAGACTTTTCACCAGGCGGTGAGAGGGAAGCATGGATTTGCTTCTTTCTCCAAACCTTCTGGATACTTAGGAGGTTTACTAAACTTAGTATTTTTTTCTTAATGAAATCATCCTCAAATGAATAAATAGAGGCTCACCAAGACATGATTTAGGATTTGGTAGATCACTGAAACCTTATCTACCCACCCTACATAAAACACTTTTAATATATAAATGCTCTCACATGCTTTTTGAGTTTCAGTTAAAGATGACGGGAAGACCAACTAGGTACGCTTCTATAGTAATTTAGTTTACCTAAATTTTTAGTTTCCCGTACTTTACTTTTCAGTACGTTACTGTACTTACTCACCTGCATGTATGAACAAAATAAACACAAACCTGCATGTTAAACAACGATGTCACCATGCATGAAAACCAAAATTACTAGGATAACCGCAAAACCAAAACCAAAACTAAAATCAACAAAGAAAAAATTCACCGCCACAACATTCAAAATATAAAACAACTTAAAATTTAATCATAAACATCACAAAACAACAATTGCAACTAAATTAAGATGTCTCTATTGGATGATCGGGAATCCCTTATAGGAGGTAACCTACGATTGCTAACGAGATTTTCCACGGTATATATGAAAGTATGGAACTCATTAAGTTGAGCTTAGTAAATTCATTTTGACTAAGTGAATCCTATAGAAAATAGTGGTGCTGGAATGAGGGAACCGTAGGATCCTAATCAGTGTCACTCTAATCAACTTTAACATGCCTCATAAAATTTAAAGAACTTTAACCATAGGGCCATCTGATTTGACATCATAACATGACACACTAGAAAACATAAACTCGTAATGGCAAGGAGCTTGGAGCTAGCATGGTGGGCAGCACGACCATCTTCAATAGCAAAACCTGTCTTCGGTGAGGACTTGGAGCTAGCATGGTGGGGCAGACGGCCATCTTCAACAGCAAAACCTGTCTTCCGCGAGGAGCTTGGAGCTAGCATGGTGGGCAGCACGGCCATCTTCAACAGCAAAACCTTTCTTCATAGCAAAACCATTCTTTCCTTAGAATTTAACAACAAGCCATAGGATTTTGGGTTGTTTGCTTATGCATCATAAATCCTTACCTCATCTTTAGGCCTTTGTACAGCGCTGTTGTACAATCTAAGCCCTAACTTGTCTTAAGATTGTGAGGTCGTCGTTCGTCACGACCTAAATCCTCAAATCTTCCGGTCTATTTGTGTGATTGAATCACAGAAATGTAAGCTCTAAATTAATAAAATTGGTAGGATGAAACATTTAAATATTTCTCCTCAAAATTGAAGTTAAACAGTAGGATAGACTGAGAAGTCACCAATGTTCTCCTCTAGATCTATGAAATACCCTAGCTCTTCCTTCTTTGGATTCCAAAAATAAAATGTTCCAAACTTGAACCATTCCGCTTTCACAACTCTTTGTCCGATTTCATTGAAATGTCATATCCTTTTGACCTCTTTGAAGATAACATTTCTTGATTTTTATTGAGAGTTTTCTTAGGTGACTTCGGTCATTTATGATGTAATTAACTATAGTGGCTTGCTCTTATAGGAAGTTTTTCCAAACCTAGTTTAATATATACCCAATTTAATTTTTCATTTTAAATAGAGGAACTTATCAGCAAATAAAATGTTTTTGCTGACCAAACAGATGTCATATATTTGTTAGTTTTTTTGATCGAGTCTCATCTTCAAGCCTTGTGTTTATCCTTCAGGATAGATACAGGATTTCAGGTAGAGTGCTCTTTCATTTAAACTATGATAAATGCTCGGTCAGTTTGATTTCATATTTTTCTAAAAAATTATATCGATATGTAAATTAAATGTTCTTCCAAAGCAGACAATGAGATTTCGATTCCAGTGACTGACGGCTTCCAATGGGTAACTCCTCAACCAAAAATAGTGTCGACATATATATACATAAACATGATGGTGGCGGTGCTTGGAGCTCTGCTAGGGTTTCTCCCATGAGAGGTCATCTCTGCCGATTGGAAGGAGAGGCTAAGGGAGCTTGGTTGGACTTTCTAGTGAGAGTGCTTTTTACTTTTCCTCCCCTTCAAGTCTCACTTTTTGGTTTTACCTCTTCCCGTGTTACAGCTTTTTTGAATTTTTTAGGGTAATGTTTGATTGAGTTTAGCTTGTTGAGTAGGGCTATTGATTTTGGTCTCCCAAACGGCTATAGGTTTTCCCGGATGGCTGTTGAACTGCATATTGCTGACCCAAATTTTGTGGGAAAACAATCATATGCGGCTGTTATTGGCTTAGAACCTAGTGGCTCTTCTCTAAGTGACAAACTAGTGTTTCCACAAATCTATTATGATGCTATGGAAGGAAAGTTGGAGTGTAACCTTATTGCAAAAGGAAGCAGAAAAGCTGGTAAACATGCATTTATTTTTTCAGAACAAGAAGTGGCAGACCTTAATGAGAGCTACAAATTTACACTTGTTGCCAAATTTTTAATGGAACGCCCTACGATGGATTAAATATGGAAAGCTTTTGTTGATTTAAAGTTGGTGGGAAATTGGAAAATAGGACTCTTTGGTGGTAGGCCTAAAGACTGGAAAGGTGTGAGTATCATGATTCATTTAACCAAGGAAGAGGACTATGCTAAGGTGTTCTCTAAGAAATTTATACAGATTGAAGACATATTCATGAAACTTTGGAAATGGACCATGCATTTGACCCCAAGAAGGAGTTACCAATAATACCAATTTGGTTTAAGCTTCCTAACTTGAAACTACACTTCTTAAGAACAGGGTTTTGTTCTCTATAAGGGCTTCCCTTGGCAGACCCATGAAACTAGACATCTCCACATTTAACCTCTCTAGACCATCAGTGGTCAAGATACTAATAGAGAGGGATATCACCTTTCCCCCCATTGATGAGGTGTGGCTTGGGACATCCCATGATGGCTATTAAAAACCAATAATTATGGAACAACACCCTTATTATTGTACCCATTGTAGTGTGTTTTGGCACACCTATGATCACTGTCATAGACTACATCCACATCTTAAACCTTCTAGAGGTGGGTAGAGCAATATCAAAAGTAAGGAGGCTACTGCTACTATAAATGCAGAAGAAGTTGGGGGATAGATTCTGCAGAAACACCCTGATCAAACTAAAGTTAATTTGACAAACAAAATAGAAGAATATGTGGGAATCCCGAGAGATTTTGAACCCAGGGAAGAAGGTCAGGTGGTGCAGACTTTGCCAATCCAGACGAATACTAAATCTAGTGATGCTTCTCAGGAGATGAAAACATTGCCAATTCAGACTATAGGAGAATTGGAAGACCCAGTTACTCAAGGTGTTGTTGATCTCCCAGAACTAGCAATAGGTGATAAAGACACTATGGAAAACATAGAAATTCCTCCTCCTCATTTCATACAAGAAATGCAACAGAAGATGGATGAAGCCTAACAAGTTCAAAGGGGCAGAAAGAAGAAAAAACTACCTTGGGCTTTAAAAGAGGATACCTATATCTTGGAGGCACGCAACTCTTACTCTTCTAGAAGGGATTCCCTCAGCTGGCTAACTTGAGGGAGATCTAAATCCCTGCACCATGATTAATCTCATGTGCTGGAACATAAATGGGATAGCCAACCCCCTTTCTCTTGTCAGCACTATTTTCGGTGTGGAGTTGCTCGTTAGAAGCTGTCTATGGAATCAGAATCCCATCGCCCGCTTTGAAAAGTCATTTAGTTTATATATATATATATATATATATATATATATACATACATATATATATATATATATTAGTTTAGAAAAATATGAAATGAAATTGACCCCATATTTTTCACAGTTTAATTGGAAGAACACTAAGCCTCAAATGTTGTACCTGTCCCGAAAGGCAAACATAAGACTAGAGGGTGAGGTTCGATCAAATAAACTAAGAAATACATGTCGTCTGCTTGGTTTATGAAACCATTTTATTTATAAGCCAACAAATTCCCTTATTTAATACACAGAATTAAATAGGGTTTATATTAAGCTAAGTTTAAAAAATCTTCCTATAAGGGCGAGCCCCCATAGTTAATTACATCATAGATAACCGGAGTCACCTAAAAAACTCTCGATAAAAATCAGAGGATATTATCTTCAAAGAGGTGAAAGGATTAAGAATTTTTAACCAAATTAGAGAAAAATATGTGAAAGGGGAATGAATCAAATTTAACACATTTTATTTTGGAATCTAAAGGAAGAAGAGCTAGGAGATGTCACAGATCCTGAGGAGAACCTCAGTGACTTTCCAAAATATCCTACTGTTTGGCTTTCAGTTTTCGAGAATAGAACAACTGAATGTTTTGTCCTACCAATTTTATTAATTAGGGCTTTTATCCATGTGAAACGATCACACAAATAGCCTGGAAGATATGAGGATTTAGGTTATAACGAATGACAACCTCAGAATCTTAAGGCTACTTAGGGCTTATATTGTAGAGCAGAGCTATACAAAGGCCTAAGGATAAGGTGAGGACTTATGTTGCACTAGACAAACAACCTCGAAATCCTATGGCTTGTTGTTTAATATTAAGGAAAGATATGTTGTTGTAGATCCTATTGGTATTGAAGATGTTCATGCTGCCCACAATGCTATCTTCAAGCTCCTCGTCATAGCGAGTTTAAGTTTTCTAATGTATTAAGTTATGATGTCAAAGTAAATGTCCCTATGGTTATGGTTCTTTAAATATTATGGGGAATATTAAAGTTGATTAGAGCGACACCTTTAGGATCTTACAGTTCCCTCTTTCTGGTACCCTTATTTTCTATTAAACTCACTTAGTCCAAATGAATTTACTAAACTAAACTCAATGAGTTCCATTCCTTCATTTAGACCATGAGAAATCTTATTAGCAACCGTAGATTACCTCCTCTGAGGGATTCCCGATCATCCTATAGAGAATCTTAATTTAGTTGCAATTTTTGTTTTGTGATATTTGTGATTAAATTTTTAGTTGTCTTATATTTTGAATGTTGTGGCGGTTAATTTTATCTTAGTTGACTTTAATTTTGGTTTTGGTTTCAGTTTTGTGGCTATCCTAAAGGGTTTAGTTTTCATGCAGGGTGACATCGTTGTTTAACATGCAAGTTTGTAAACATAAAAGAACAATGTAGGAAAGTACGAGAAAGGAAAGTGTTGTAAACTATAAAAGTGTACTTGGCGAGTCTTCTCGTTCCTCCACTTAAAACTTTAGTACTTGCGAAGAATACATATGTATAATTTTGCAGGAATTAAAACATGCTTGTAAATAAAATAGAAAGTGCAAACTTAAAGTGTGCCTACCAAATCCTATGTGATATCATTGGTGTATTTAAATTTTAAGGATGATTCCATTAAGCAAATTATAATAAACTCACATGTCCTTCAAGATTTCCAAGGATTATGAAGAAGTCTCGGTTAATACCCTAGACATTTTATGGTTGTTGGAATTATCTTGAGTTCATTATGGTTTTATCATATTTTTTATATAGTTCATCCAATTAATATCTTTATGCTCGGTGAATTTGGTGTTTTGGTTATCCCTTAAGTAGGCTAATTATCACTTGACGTCTCACTTATGATTTATATGGGTAAAGACCTTTGGGGGTGACTTGACTTCATTAAAGAATTTGGTTAATTTGATTTCAAAGGATGAGCTTGTAGTGTTTTGGAGGGGTTTAAATTTAATTATAAGTGATTTTCGAAACCTCATTAGACAAAATTTTGATTAAGCCTAGTTCACTACTAAGCTCTTAAGATTTAATGGGTGGATTTATAATTTTAAGAAAAACATATTTTTTTTCTTAATGTTTATATTTATATTCTTAATCCTTATCATGAATTATAAATCATCTCAAAACTATTCGTTGGGGCTTAAAATCAATGAGTTATAATCTTCTAAAATCAAACCCCTCACCTTGATATCTACCTATTTAAATATTCTTCTAAATTTCATTAATTTTGAAAAATTACAAATTTATCCTTTATAAGACAAAAATGGAATTGGTTTCTACCACTTACCCCTTATATATTCCAATCATCAAAATATATCAATTAAAATCATTTGTTGCTGATTTAGCCCATTGGTTAAGCATAAATATTAATTAAGCCTTAAATTCCAAAATTACCTATTTGCCCCTAAGGCCTTAATACCCTATAATTCATTAAATTAGACTCAAATGAATTGAAAATTTTATGTTACTTCACTCATGGGTCAATTAAAACATCAAAGGAGAAAATATGATTTTTCTGAATTTATTTAATTTTATAACTATTTTTAATGTAAAAATTAGGATTTTCAAGGAAAATTTAATAACTTAATCAAAATAAAACCTCTGTCCTTAAGAAAGTTATTAGAGGTTCACCTAGGTCAAAGGACCACTTAAATCACTTTCCATGATTTTAGAGGTTTATATTAATTATTAAAATTATTTGTTGGTTTTGAGTACTAATTAAATATAAAATAATTTTTAAATGAAAAATTAAGTTTTATATTTTTTTAAATCTCTCTGTTCCCAAGGATGCTTAAGAAATAAATTTCAGATTTTTGTGGTTTATATTTTAATTATTAGAATTATTTTAGTGAAAACATAGGAAAAATTCATTTTAAGCCGTATAAAATCAATATCTTGACTTAGACAATTAGGAAAATTATTTTAATTGGTTTTAGATGACCAAGAAGCCAAATGTGTTATTTTTAGTGTGTTTTTACAATTGTGTGATTTTTATGATTTTTAATTAATTTTATTAATTTAAATGCTTAAAAATGAAATATTTATTTTAATTCCACTTTTATTTTCTTTAGGTTCCTCTAATTATAAGGAACTCTCAAATAATATTTGGTGATTTTTTAAATTATATTTTAATTACTATATTTATTTTAATGCGAAAAATGCCATTTCACTTAATTAATCCATTTGCGTGGTCAAATTAACTACAATTGACTTGAATTTTTTATGGGGAGCTCCTTTAATATTAAATTACAGTGTGAAATAGTTTTTATGTCATTTACATTTATAATTACTCTAAATTAATTTTCTTTTTATTTTTAGGGTTGGTGACAATTATGGTTTTTTTAATGAATTAAACCAAGTTTATATTTTTCCTATGATTCTCTGACCACAGTGAACCTACCAAAACAAGTTTTGTATTTTTCTGATTAGTATGTTAATTAATATATTTTTATATCAAAATAGAGACCATTAACTTGAAAATTAGATATCCATGCCTAGAGATCTCCCCTAACCTTGAAAAAATTAGAAAGAGCATCCCCATAACATGTAGAATCAAAGTCCCAAAGATCAATTCATGAGGAAAGGTCTAGGCTAATGGAGAATAAAAATAAGGAAAACACCATTTAATTAATTAAAAAAATATGCATTAAGTAAACATTAAAATATTTCCACATTGTTCTCCTCTCTCACTGAGCAACAGAGCATTTTTATTTTATTTTTATGATTTTTATACACAAAGTTATGAATTTTTGAAGATCTATGGGTTTAAATATATAGAAAAATGCCTTATTTTTCTACTTATCCAAGCAGTGCTGCGCAATACTACGACAACTCCAAAGCTCCACGCAGCGCGCTTCCATTCGATGTCACCGTCCACGCGTCTGCCCTGTTAGCTGACCGCAAATTTATATATGCTTAAAAATATAAGATAAATATGGACATAATAAATATTAAATAATTGTAAAGTCACACTTATCAACCCAAGTATACGTATCGCTTAAGTAATATATGGCTATAATGGAGTCCTAGATATCGATTCCACAGGGAGTGGTTTAGAATTATGAACTAAGATTTTAGAAAAGCAATACTTTAATCACAACAACGAAGTTCAATTTGCTTATCTGTCACTAATAGGAAATTGCAATAAATATATAATTTTAATAACTATTAAATAACGAATGATACTAATGAGGGTTTAAATATGATATTCAAAATATAAGAAAGCATCATTCTCCTTGTCAAGAAATTATAATGAATAGATAAAGTGAATTGGTTCATATTATATTTTGCCAAATAGGTGCGTACATATTCTTTACCCTTTGGTCCAGGCATAAAGAACATTGACTAATTCTACACTTGTTTACTGAATCTACGGCTAGGCTGGGAGGATACCTGCTCTCACTTTAGAGCTCTTACGTTCCCCTCGGTTAAGGGCTAACATCTACACTTTAGCACCGAAACAATAAGACCGAATTGGGGATTTTAGTCTGTAACTCTAAAATCCCCAATTCTACGACCGACAATAATATTTCCCTATTTATTTGCACCAAACTTCCAAGGGCTTTGACCTCCCTAAATCTTGGATGTAATCTTNTTAGGAGGATGAACCATCATAGTGAAGTGACCAATGATAGAGCCATTCTGAACTAATCTATTCAGCAAGTTATGGATATAAATGTAGGCTCTATCATTTTTATGAACACTCGATATATTGCTCTGAGAGAGATCATTGGTGGATTGGCACACCCTGCACTCATTTATACACTTTGTGAGCATGCAGGAGTTGATTTCAAACCTGATGAGGAGAGGATTGTGCCTCAGAGACTAATTGGGTCTGCAAACATTAAGACTTATGGTCCCATGTTGATTGGAGAATTAGAAGTAAGGTCAGGGATATTCCTTCTACTTCTAAAACCTCTACTTTTAATGAGCCTACTTCAATTGACCCCAGTAACAGGAAGTTATTGGACCAGATGTTTATTCAGCAGGGAGATATTTTGAGGATGGACCAGAGGATGCAGAACATGGAGGCCAGAAATTCTCAGACAGATGATCTGATTTGCTAGAAGTTTGAATATGATCCTGCTTATGATGATGCTTTAGTGAAATACCTGTGGGGTGATCATACAGTTCAGTTCCCTATTCACCCTGTTTATACTCCATATCAGCAGCAGAAGTTAGATGTTAATGATGAACAAGATGATGACGGGTGATATTTTTGTTTGTTTATTTGTTTATGTTGTACTTTGTGATTATATTGTTTGTTTTATGATATTGTTGAGACTCTGTTGTTATGTTGTAATGTGAAACTGTAATGTGTAATATTGTCTTTATTTTTAGAATTTAGTTTAGTTTTGTTGTTAGTTTCAGCACTTTGTTATATGTATTGTAATTAATTCTTTCTCAGCAAATTTTATATCATATGTGCAATTTAATATTTTAAGCCTTATAATTTTTCATATAAGCACCTGCAGTATTTCAGAATTTATTTGTAAAAATAAAAATCTTTAATAGGTATGAATTTTCTTTATGTGTTTAATGCTTACTTTCACCCTTTTATTTTTAAAATTCTTCATGTAAATATTTTTAAAAAATTTTAAGTTTAGGTGGGAGAAAAATTATTTTTAAAAAAGAAAAGAAAGAACTTAATTTTATTTGTCCTCACTTAACTTTATTTTCAAAAATTTTAAATTTAACATGACCTTTGGTATTAGGGGTTAACTTTGGATATATTTATGTTTCTAAATATATAGTAAATTTAAGTAAAAAAAATTCAATAACAAAGGTTAATTCTAGAGACTAAGATATTTGGTAAAAGAGAATAAGACTATGTTTTTCTATTTTTTATAAAGGAAATTGTATTTTTGAAGTATTAAAAATCTTAAAAACTTCATGTAGAAAGAAAAGAATTAAACTTTATGTACTTTTTAAGTTAATATAAATTTGCTAAGTGAAGAAATGTAAAAAGTTTTTTACTTTAAGAAGAGGCTAGTGAAGTTCAAAATCATTAAAGGCTATCCAGATATAATAATCCTCACATACATAAAAAAAAGAAGAAGAAAGAAAAGAAAAAGTGGTTTAACAATGATCCTGAAATGTAAAAAAAAAAGAGAGATATGGGGAGAAGTTTGAGGAGATGCCTAATTAAAAATTGGATTCACTTAAATCAACATGAGGAAAAAGACTTGGACACTTTTTCTAAACTTTTTATTTTAGTATTAGCTTAATGACAGCGACTTTATATATGCTTAAAAATATAAGTAATTAATACTGCTGCTAAAAGATTNATTCATTCGGATTAAGTGAATCCAATAGAAAACAGTGGTGTCGGAACAAGGGAACTGTAGGATCTTAACTAATGTCGCTCTAATCAACTTTAATATGCCCCAATAAAATTTAAAGAACTTCAACTATAGGGCCATCTGATTTGACTTTGTAACTTAACACACTAGAAAACTCGAACTCATCGCGGCAAGGAGCTTGGAGCTAGCATGGTGGGCAGCACGACCATCTTCAACAGCAGCTGTCTTCCTTAGCTAAACCAATCTTCCTTCCTTAGACTTAAACAACAAAGCCATAGCACTTTAGGGTTGCTTGCTTATACAACGTAAATCCTCACCTTATCTTTAGGCCTTCGTATAGCTCTGCTATACAATATAATCCTTAACTTGTCTTAGGATTCTGAGGTTGTCGTTTGTCACGGCCTAAACCCTCACATCTTCCAGGCTATTTGTGTGATCGTTTCACGCGAATGTGAGCCCAAACTAATAAAATTGGTAGGATGAAACACTTAAACATTTCTCCTCAAAACTGAAGCCAAACATTAGGATAGCTTGGGAAGTCACTGAGGTTCTTCTCCAGACCCATGACATCCCCTAATTCTTCCTCTTTTAGACTCTACAAAATGTTTCAATTTTGAACCAATCTCCTTTCACACCCCTATGTCTGATCTCATTGAAAAGTCCTACCCTTTGAAACTCCTTGAAGATAATATTTCCTGATTTTACATCTGATTTTGTTGAAGAGTCCTACCCTTTGAAATTCCTTGAAGATAATATTTCTTGATTTTTTCGAGAGTTTTCTTAGGTGACTTTGGTCATTTAAGATGTAATTAACTATAGGGGTTTGCCCTTATAGAAAGGGAGTCTTCTTAAGTGACTTTGGTCATTTAAGATGTAATTAACTATAGGGGCTTGCTCTTATAGAAGTTTTCTTAGGTGACTTTGGTCATCTAAGATGTAATTAACTATAGGGGCTTGCCCTTATAGATCTTCTTAGGTGACTTTGGTCATTTAAGATGTAATTAACTATAGGGGCATGCCCTTATAGGAATTTCGGTGACTTTGGTCATTTAAGATGTAATTAACTATAGGGGCTTGCCCTTATAGGAAGCATGTTCTATAGTGGCTTGCCCTTATAGGAAGCATGTCCAACCTTTGAAATTCCTTGAAGATAATATTTCTTGATTTTTATCGAGAGTCTTCTTAAGTGACTTGTCCTACTCTTTGAAATTCCTTGAAGATAATTTTTCTTGATTTTTATCGAGAGTCTTCTTAAGTGACTTTAGTCATTTAAGATGTAATTAACTATAGGGGCTTGCCCTTATAAGAAGCATGTCCAAACCCAGCTATTCTTTGAAGATAATATTTCCTGATTTTTATCGAGAGTCTTCTTAGGTGACTTTGGTCATTTAAAAGCGTTGAAGAGTCCTACCCTTTGAAATTCTTTGAAGATAATTTTTCTTGATTTTTATCGAGAGTCTTCTTAGGTGGCTTTGGTCATTTAAGAATATTTCATGATTTTTATCGAGAGTCTTCTTAGGTGACTTTGGTCATTTAAGATGTAATTAACTACTTTCTTGACTTTTATCGAGAGTCTTCTTAAGTGACTTTGGTCATTTAAGATGTAATTAACTATAGGACTTGCCCTTATAGGAAGCATGTCCGAACCCAGCCTACCCTTTGAAATTCCTTGAAGATAATATTTCCTGATTTTTATCGAGAGTCTTCTTAGGTACTTTGGTCATTTAATATGTAATTAACTATAGGGGCTTGCCCTTATAGGAAGCATGTCCGAACCATTTGGTCATTTAAGATGTAATTAACTATAGGGGCTTGCCCTTATAGGAAGCTTTTCTCGAACCGTCCTACTCTTTGAAATTCCTTGAAGATAATTTTTCTTGATTTTTATCGAGAGTCTTCTTAAGTGACTTTAGTCATTTAAGATGTAATTAACTATAGGGGCTTGCCCTTATAAGAAGCATGTCCAAACCCAGCTATTCTTTGAAGATAATATTTCCTGATTTTTATCGAGAGTCTTCTTAGGTGACTTTGGTCATTTAAAAGCGTTGAAGAGTCCTACCCTTTGAAATTCTTTGAAGATAATTTTTCTTGATTTTTATCGAGAGTCTTCTTAGGTGGCTTTGGTCATTTAAGACTAGGGGCTTGCCCTTATAGGAAGAATGTCTGAACCCAGCTTAATATAAACCTTATTTAATACTTTATATTAAATAAGGAAACTTGTCGGCAAATAAAACGCTTTCGCAGACCAAACGGATGTCATATATTTCTTAGTTTATTTGATCGAGTCTCATCCTCAAGTCTTGTGTTTATCCTTCAGGATAGATACAGAATTTAAGGTACAGCTCTCTTTCATTTTAACTGTGAAAAATATGGGGTCAGTTTGATATCATATTTTTCTAAAACTAAATATATATGTAAATTAAAACATCCTTCATAAGCGGGCGACGAGATTTCGATTCCGGTGACTGACAGCTTCTTACGGGAAACTCCCTCCAACAAAAAATAGCACTGACATCAAACTGGAACTTTTAAAGTTGGATTAGTTTGGATGTTTAAAGAAAATGGGTGGATCAAAGAAAATTTGACAGATCAATTCCCGTACCGATCTTTCTACAACCTATATGTTCATTACCAATCTATGGGAGATATTAGAAGAGGTGAAAGCACTGAAGATGAAGCGGAATGACTGAAGACTTTGGATTCTCTACTTGCTTAAGAATATTTATGTATTNGTGAATCGGTTCAATTTGTATTGTTTCAAATAGGAGCATACCTATTCTTTACCCATTGGTCCAGGCATAAAGAACATTGACTAATCCTACGCTTATTTACTGAATCTGTGGCTAGGCTGGGAGGATACCGGCTCTCACTTCAGAGCTCCCACGTTCCCTCGCCTGAGGGCTAACATCTACACTTCAGCACCCAAATGATAGGATCAAATTGGGGATTTTAGTCTATCACTCTAAAATCTCCAACTCTATGCCCGATAATTTTATTTCCCTATTTATTTGCACCCAACTTCTAAGGGCTTTAACCTCCCTGAAATTANTATAGAAAAGGAACTGATAATCAAATTGCTGATCATTTGTCAAGATTAGAAGATCATGAATTATCTGACAATGCTAATGAAATTACATACAGTTTCTTTGATGAACAACTTTATAATATTAATGAGTGAAAAATACCATTGTATGCTGATATTGTTAATTGTAAGTAATATTTTGCCACCTATGCTGATACTGCAACAACAAAGGAAATTCATTCATGAAGCGAAAGCATATTTTTGGGATGAGCCTTATTTATATAAACAATGTAAGGATTTGATTATGAGAAGATGTGTACATTATGAAGAAACTGAGCTGATCATTCAATAATGGCATGATTATGAATTTGGAGGACATTCTGGGATTGATAAAACTGCTTTTAAAATTTTACAAGCTGGATTTTATTGGCCTACTATCTTTAGAGATGTTTATAGATACATAAAAACTTGTGATCGATGTCAACAAGTAGGCAATATATCTAGAATAAATGAAATGCCTCTAAATTTCATGTTAGAAGTTGAGATCTTTGATGCTTGGGGATTAGATTTCATGGGACCATTTATTCCTTCATTTGAGAACTTAAATAAATTAATTGCAGTAGACTACGTTTCTAAATGGATTGAAGCGCAAGCTTTACCTCGTTGTGACGCTAAAAGTGTTTCAAGATTTCTAATAAAAAAAATATTTTCACTACATACGGAATGCCTAGAATGATTATCACTGACGGAGGATTCCATTTTAGAAATAAATGCATTCAGAGATTGGCATAAAATTTTAATATTATTCATAGAATTTCTACTACCTATCATCCTTAAACCAGTTGGTTAGCTGAAGTTTCTAATAGAGAGATTAAATAAATGCTTGAAAAGACTGTAAACCCTAGTAGAATAGATTGGTCCACTAGACTGGATATCGCATTATGTTATAAAACTCCTATTGGAATGACTCCTTACAGACTAATTTTTGGAAAGACTTTTCACTTACCAGTGGAATTGGAGCATAAAGCATATTGGGCGATTAAAAAATTCAATTATAATTTGAAAGATGCT
>JXCR01148126.1:146516-167815 GCA_002079205.1 Phalaenopsis hybrid cultivar
GAATAATTTTTGAAAATATTGAAATAGAGGACATCTAATAGTTAATCTTTTNGCATTGACTGTGGAAGATTTTTGGAGGGATGTTTAGCCAACTCTTGAGAAAATTCTTCCACATCTTTAAAAGAAGATTTTGGCTGAAAATTGAGAGAGAGTTCGAGGAGTTGGAAGGTTAGAACAACGTCCAAGAGCCCCAGTAGTGTGTAGAGATTTTACTTTAGGGTTAGATTGTGAGAAATTCTTTGAGAGATTGTAAGAGTGGAGGGAAAGTGAGAGATTTCTTCTTCCTTGCTGCTTTAAAGAAGAATTCTGTGTGCTGTAAAGAAAAGAAGAGATTCAGAGAAACTTCGAGGAGTTTGATTGGGGAGGAATTAGAGATAAGTGTTATTTACTTGTTGTAGTTTGTATGACTTTGATTTTATATATAAATTCTGAGTTTTGTTGTGTCTTCCCCATGAGTTTTGAGTAGTTTTCTTTGTCTTTCTCCTTTTCTTAAGATTTGTGAAATGGTAATTTGAATTGGTTGAGCCTTGAAAATGTTAAAGAAGTTGTGATGATCTTTTCACTTCGATCTTAATTGGTGAAGCCATGAAAATGTTTAAGAAATTGTGATGATCTTTTCACTTTGATCTTAATTCTTTCAATCTGACCAATTGATTTGTTAAAATATGTTGAGTTTTACAACTAAAGTGAAGATCTTCAATCTGGCCAATAAATTTGTTAAAATATGTTGAGTTTTACAACTAAAGTGAAGATTACATCCAAGATTCAGGGAGTAATTTGTTAAAATATGTTGAGTTTTACAACTAAAGTGAAGATTACATCCAAGATTTAGGGAGGTTAAGCCCTTGGAAGTTGGGTGCAAATAAATAGGGAAATAATATTATCGGGCATAGATTTGGAAACCTTGGAAGTTGGGTGCAAATAAATAGGAAAATAATATTATCGGGCGTAGAATTGGAGATTTCCTTGGAAATTGGGCGCAAATAAATAAGGAAATAAAATTATCAGGCGTAGAATTGTAGATTTTAGAGTGACAGACTACAATCCCCAATTTGGTCCTATCGTTTGGGTGCTGAAGTGTAGATGTTAGCCCTCAGGCGAGGGTGTGGGAGCAGTCATATCGTTTGGGTGCTGAAGTGTAGATGTTAGCCCTCAGGCGAGGGGAACGTGGGAGCTCAATTCAATCCTATCGTTTGGGTGTTGAAGTGTAGATGTTAGCCCTCAGGCGAGGGGAACGTGGGAGCTCGAAAGTAAGAGCCGGTATTCTCCCAGCCTAGCCGCAGATTCAGTAAACAAGCGTAGGATTAGTCAATGTTCTTTATGTTTGGGTGTTGATGTGTAGATGTTAGCCCTCAGGTGAGGGGAACGTGGGAGCTCCAAAGTGTCCGGTATCCTCCCAGCCTAGCTGTAGATTCAGTAACCAAGCATAGGATTAGTCAATGTTCTTTATTCGGTATCCTCCCAGCCTAGCCGCAGAATCAGCCAAACATAGGATTAGTCAATGTTTTTTAAGGTATCCTTCCAGCCTAGCCATAGAATCAGTAACCAAGCATAGGATTAGTCAATGTTCTTTAAGTATCCTCCCAGCCTAGCCGCAGAATCAGTAAACAAGCATAGGATTAGTCAATGTTCTTTATGCTTCCCAGCCTAGCCGTAGATTCAGTAAATAAGCATAGGATTAGTCAATGTTATTTATGCCTGTACCAAAGTGTAAAGAATAAGTATGCTCCTGTTTAGCACAATACAATTTGAACTGATTCACTTTATCCATTCACTATAATTTTTTGACAAGGAGAATGATGCTTTCTTATATATTGAATTTAACATTAGAAACTTTATTAGTATAATTAGTTACTTAAGATTTATTAAAATTACATATTTATTTCAATTGCCTATTAGTGACAAATAAGTAATTTGAATTATATTGTTGTGATTAAGTATTGATTTTCTAAAATCTTAGTTCGTAGCTTCTAATATTACTCCTTTGTGGGATCGATATCTAGGACTCCATTAGAGCCCTATATTACATTGAGTGATACGTATACTTGCGTTGATAAGTGTGACTTTATCATTATTAAATATTTTATATATACATCTTTATCGAATCTATAACCGTTATTAAGTTTTTGGTGTCGTTGCCTAGCAGCAATATTAAATACTTATATTTTTAAGCATATGTAAAACCACTGTCAACTACGTAGGCCATAGTTGCTCACTTAGGCTGTAGTATTGAACCATAGTAACTTCAACGAGCCATAGTGGTCGGAGTTGGAAGATGCATGAGTTATGGACCACATAGGTTTTAGTTGGTCATATATGCAATAGTAGTGCGCCGCAACAACTTCCATAAGCCATAGAGGCTGTAGTTGGGAGTTGCATAAATTGTGGACCATGTAGGGTGTAGCAATGAAATGCAATAACGTTTGTTGGCCACAAAGACCAGAGTTGGGAGTTGCATGACTTGTAGACCACGTAGGTTGTAGTTGGTTTCATATGCCATAGTTGGTTGCCAAAATAACATTAGTAGGCAATAGAGGATGGAGTTGACAGTTGCATGAGCTGCGAGTCACACAGATCGTAGTGGTGAACTGCGATAACGTCAATTGGCAGTAGAGGCTGTAGCGGAGAGCTGGGAGGAGAAAACTTTAAGATTTTAGGGAAAGGCATCATACTCTTATTGTGCGGGTAATAAGTCAACTCTGTTAAAAATTATCTTCAAATTTCAATATGCTATTATTTATTATCCTTTTTGAGGGTAAGTTGTTATGTTGGATTTAGGGTGTGTCGTTATAATGTATTTGAGGTGTGTTGTTACATCGTCTTCTGGGCACATCATTACAATCCATCTTACGTCATTACACCACGAAGTCCACCAATGGTGATGGGCAAGGGCCCGCTTACAGAGGTCAATGACAGCCGACTAGCGATGATTGAAAGTAGTTGGTGGCTACTTGAGCAGGAAGCGTCGACAGGTCTTCTATCCAAAACAGCTCTGAAAATTTGCTTCTTCTTCTCCTTCAGACTCAAGTACGGGTGTAAACGAGTTGAGTCGTGATTTAGCTCAACCCGTCTGTCAAATTATGAGCTAAAGCTCTGCTCATAGTGGAACCAACCGACTCACGAGCTCAAAATAAAACTTTAAATTTTAGGAGAGCTTACTAAAGAAGGTATTGTTGGCTAAAGGAGGTCAAGGATGCAATGACAAGCCAATAGAAAATACATCGAATAATTGAGCCCAATCTCGAGCTAACAAGCCAAACTTAGATGAACTTGAGCTTGAGCTCATTTAATAAGTGAGTTTAAGGTTGAGCATAAGCGTGAGCACGTGACTTGATTAGCTCAATTTGTGAGCTCATTAATGAGTCAAGATTGAGCTATCTCGGCTCATTTACACTCTTAGGTCTAGGTCCCCTCTTGATGAGAGGAGTAGGGCTCTACTTATAGAGTCTGAGAGTGGCCACCCTTGTTAAAAGGAAAGAATTGGGCCAATCCATCGGATGATCCAAAATGAGTCTCATGATTGAATGGAGTACTGTGGGCATTTTAATACCTTAATATTTTTAAAATTGAGTGATCTTGTGCTCATTAGATTCTTCTCATCAAGCGCCCGATTTAGCTATAAACTCGTTAGAATTGAAATTTTTTACCCAATAATCCACCCAAAACTTCCAAAAGTAGTCTAATGGCTTGATTCGAGCTTGATTTATTAGGATTGGACCAATTTTTATGTCATTGTGTCCGTCTTATCGAGACGATCAGTTTAACTTTCTAAAATTGGATTTCAAGATGATTTTTAATTTGAGATTGAAAACTAGTTGCCTCAAAAATGCCTCAAATTTGTCTTATGTCTTTAGCTTAGTACCATTATATAAAAATTTATTGATGACGTATCAATATCTAATATTTATATTTTTATATTTAATTTTGGTGTTCAATGAATATATCTAGATTCAAGTGTTGGATATGTACATACATAAACTAATGAGGAATATATGTAATTCTTCATTTTTTCAATAAAAACGATATATTCCATAGTCAAATTTCATTTAATTAGAAAATAATTTTAAATGTGATTAAATGAGCTATTCTAAATTATACAAAACTTTTAAATAACTGAGAATTAAATAATTAATGTCAATATAGTATGTGCTTATAGCTAAGAAAATCTCATGATAAAGTCCAATGTATAAGCAAGAGTCGAGCACTTGATCTAATTAGGATCTTCTCAATATATTTAGAAAAGACACAATGTGATGAATTTGAACTATTCGACAGGACAACTAGACAAACTTGCTCTACCAACTGCAATCAACTCATTCATATATGCAATGAATATTCATTTAAGACAACTTGTTCAACTAAAACAGTTTGTCCGGTCAGTTCATAAATTAATTTAACGAGCTAACTTGACAAGTTAGGGTGGCTTCATCAATCTGTCTTTATAGTCAAATAATGTTATATTATTTAAAATGCACTATAAACCTTGATATTTCATTGTTAATATTTTGATGTATATTCTTTTGATGTACTTATTTATATAACCACCCCTGAGGCCTACGCATACTTCTAAATAAGAGAGGTCAAACAAATGAAGAGAAATATATTGGAATGTTCTTTTTTATATGGAAATCAAAGAGTTTTATTAAAATTATCTATTCCATTACTACACTTAAGAGAGATATTCTATTTCTTTCCCACTTTCATTTTTTTTTCTAATTAGTCTCATTTAGAGTCATTTTACTTAGGTGGTGTAAGACAACAGATAGTTCAAAATTCAACATCATTTAAGAAATGATGAGCATGAATCGTATCACAAACTAGAAGATGTGCTTTTTAAGGAGAAGAAGTTAAAGTAAAAAAAGATTATGTAAACATGGAATAAATTATAAAGTTTGTTAAATAACAGATAAATGAATTAAAATAAAAAAAGGCCAAAATAGCCAGATAAACATTAATGCACAAGCCAAGAGTGATGCTTATAATGTAGTTGCCATCTATTTTGTTTTATTTTGTTTTGTTATTGTTATTTTTTTTTTTGGCTGAATTGGCAGCTTGAAGAGAAAATACATCAATAATGAGAGCAATGAGAGCCTTTCTATCTAGCTAACTGATGGATAACAAAAAAAAAAAACACACCAAAAGTCTAAGTTCGACAAAAAATTACACCAATAAACTTTCTTGAGCAATTTCAAGAAAATAATATATATAAAATGTGAAATGTTAGGACAAATGGTGAAAATTGTATTATTAAGTTGAGCATGCATTCTAATTTCTCAAAGCTCCTTTGCAAAATTCAAGAGCAAACACAAAGATGTGCCTTAATTAGCTAGATGAGTAATCAAAGGACACTAATAATAAGTTTTAAAAAATATATTTATTTTTGAATGGCACAAACTTCCATGTTAAAAAAAAGGAGTAATTTATATATTACCAAAAACAATTATACATGATTAAATATGAATCTAAAAGCATTTTAAATAATAAAACTTTCAAAGNGATTTATTTTTGAATGGCACAAACTTCCATGTTAAAAAAAAGGAGATAATTTTTATATTACCAAAAACAATTATACATGATTAAATATGAATCTAAAAGCATTTTAAATAATAAAACTTTCAAAGTCAAATTTAAGATGAGCTAAGTTTCAATTTTATTAAATGCATAATTAAACTGTAGAACTTGATAATACAAACTTAATGATACTTATTGTGATTTGATTCAAATATAAAGGTTTCAAAATTAAACACTTAGAAGTGTAAGTAAGAAATTCAAAGTACTAATTAAGACATCAAATGATCTCCGAATTTAGCATATTTATCGTGAGATCAATGTCTCAATAAACACAATTATATAAATTCAAGATTGCTTAATTTTGAGATTATTAATATAGTAAAATATTAAAGAAATTATNGTCAAAGTACTAATTAAGACATCAAATGATCTCCGAATTTAGCATATTTATAGTGAGATCAATGTCTCAATATACACAATTATATAAATTCAAGATTGCTTAATTTTGAGATTATTAATATAGTAAAATATTAAAGAAATTATTTATGATCAAAGAAAACAACAGTCCAAAATAGTACTCGAAATTTTTGATCAAATTTATCAAAATACAACTTTAAAAGAATTATAAAAAGGGCATTATATTTCATAAGAAGAATGAAGAGATGAGTGGAGAAATAGATTTAAATACATGAAGAGAGCTAAATGTCAACAAACATCATGAAGCATTGTGTACCATCACCACTCACTGTTGCATAATTCTCATGACACATTCTTATAGCTCGATTATTTTCGCCATGCTCTTATTATCATATTATTAGCATTTAATTGGTTATGTTATCTATCATTTTTTATTGTAAAAGGAAAAACACGCATTAGTATTTTAAAATCAAGGATTTCAAGTTGAGGCAAAAAAAAATTTGTTACATTAATTAGATAATGAGATACTTGGACTAAGTTAAGCCTTTTAATTTTCCTCTTTTCATATTTGTATTATAAAAATTTTATTTTCTTATCATTTTGTCTTCGTGTGTTGAATATTTCTATTGAATTAAAATTTAAATTTTATTTATGGTAGAGAATTTTATAGCACATAATAATATTAATACCCAAAATTATATTTAGATAAATATATTAAATAAAAAATTGGATTCATTCTATTCCAATCAACATAAAAAAGTTAATTTTTGGATGAATTCTATAATCAATTCAGTAAACTTAATTATTTTAGTTATAGGCATATATAACAAATATTAAGAAACAAATCGCCCCTAAACGAAACAATTATTTAACCATGAATTGTCCTTACTGAGTTACTGTACGAATAATAAACAATTACAATAAAATCCTTTCTGTACATGCCTAACAAATTCTGTAAAAGGCAAGGTCTTTTATGTAATTTCAACCCCGAAGTGAATGGGCAACATCGGGTACCGTACGGATGAGACGGAACGGGGGCAGAAATGGAATTTCGTTACCTTAAGCTAAAGTATTCGGTGCGGAAGCATGTGGGGAAGGAAGGACGCGTCATCAGTGCGGACAGGTACGAATGGTCCCATGCACCGGCGGTCGCGGAGGACACCTTTTCTCCCAATTCATCTTCCGTATAAAGTTTTTAATAAGATCGTTGATAAAATTAATTATTATTTAAATTATTTCACTATAAAGTTTTTAAAAATTTTATAAATAAAAAAATAAATTAAATTCACTCATAAAAATAAATTAAAAATAGTAATTAATAATGGAAAATATTTAGATATCGAAAATATATAATAAAATTTAATTATTAAACCTGTTCAAATAATTGAAGATTTTGTTGATGTGAAGCCGTAATCTTTAGAATATAATAAAGTTCTGCTAACTCTCTACTAAGCTCACTCGACGCATACATTCCAATGCAAATTAGGAAAATAAAGCAATCTGTTTCGGTGAGAGATTTCTTACGGCGAGGAGAGTGACGGGAACGCGGCAGTGGAAAATATATAGTATTAGCGTAATACGTTGTACCGTACTTGCAAGGACCTCTCCGGAGTCCTCACCTCCTCCTGATAAGCACGCGGCCACTTCTCGGGGAGGCTCTTTCTTTATTCCTTTTTGGCAAAGCACTCCCACGCTGTTTTCGGACTCGAAAATGGGACTTCGTCGTGGAGGGCTTGAATTTGGTAATCTCGATATGTCATTGGTTGTGGTTCCTTTCTGAGGGAAATTTGCGGTTTGTTTATAATAAACGAGACGTTTGTTCGTTTCGGTATCAAATGGGGGCGTCGACAACTGATCATCGATATTTCAGATCTTGAATCCGCTGTGGAGATTGGAGTGTCAAACACGAGATGTAACTTGTGAAAGAGCGTCACGTGGAGATGATCTTTTATTTTTTTGTTTTTGTTCCTGTCCACTAGTAATTTGAACAGCCTGGCATCGGTCAACAGCGTCCATTTCGCTATTATTAATTTCTATTTTTTTGGGAAATTTAAGTGGGGTGTCCTAAAATTTCATTTATAAAATTGAATTACAAGAGAATAAGATTACTAAAATACATAATTTAGGGCCGGTTTGTGACAGCTTATAAGTGCGAGTTATGTTTTCAAAACGTCACCTCACTGTTTGGAAATTACCGTTTGAAAAACATATTTGGGCAGCTTATCCGAAAAAGCGGTTGGATTTTTTCACCAAACGCCGGTCGCGGGTCAAACCCCGCAGGTCACCAGTGGGTCGCTGCCCCAAACACACCCTTAGAAAGAAAAATTAGAAGGGAAATTTACATATGTTTGTCTATTGCACCTAATTCTTATACACTCATTTATTTCACACCTAAATTTTGATATTTGCAAGCTAAGCACTTGTAAAATGAAAATGTTCAAAAGAGCAAAACATTGCTGAGGACGAAGCACTGTAGAGAGATATTTTTCTTTAGACATTTTTAGTAATATTGGTTCATGTCCGCTTATTTATTTTTTTGATGTTAGAAATAGAACCCACGAATGATATAGAGTCCAAACTTTTCACCTGAGCTGGGCTAAGAAATAAACTAACTCTTTGAGACATCATAAAATATAAAACAAATAAAGATGTGATTTCTTGTTTCATTCTCAGCATGATAGAACAAACATATAGAATATATCATTATATTTCTAGTAATAAGCATATCAATAATTTTTTACGGCCTTTTAGACAGCTAATAAAGAATATATAGAATACTGAGAGCATGATTTTTGTGCCATATAAGAGGTTCCAGGCTGATAGTAAGAGCAATATCATGTAGGTAATCATAAAGCAATTTGAAATAAGGGTTTTCCAAGTTTTTCTAGGGCAAGTTATCCTTAAAATTAAGAATTATAAAAGTTGCATATAAAAAATATGACTCCACGAATCTCAAGAAAATTCGATAGTTCTCACTAACAGACACCAAAAGACAGTATCGGGATACTCAAATGATGGAGACGACAAACATTCTTTCCATCAAACGAAATCATGGGCGGACCGAACGAAAGATCAGGAGACACCTTATCCAAGAGATAATCATTTATAATCAACTCCCTCAATCAATTCTATGATTTTTTGAAAAGATGGCCAGAGGGAGCCCTATTGAATGTCTGTCCAATCCTATGTGAGTGCCATTTGTCCAAAGGAAAGCTACTTGTTAGATTATGTTGATATTCTATCTACCTGATGTTTTAAGTTTCCTCTAACGACAATAAGGCCTTTCTTAAGGATTCTCTTGAGAAGGCCGACTAAAGACCTTTGAGTTGACCAAAAACGTTCCAGCCTACCGAACAATTATTAGGCGTCTGAATAAGCAGGACATTAAATGCATCACTTCAAACAGTTATGATTTTTAAAAGGTATCATTCTCAATTACAAATATTAAAGAGTCCTAGAGTCAGTTACAAATATGAAAAGGTGTAATAACTACTTGTAACATCCTTATTAAAATATGGATAAACATGTAATCTTACTGAAACCACCTATAATTAAGAATCATTTAAGAGAGGACTACTGAATTCACTATCTCAGAACTTGTGTTATTGTGCATTATATTTTTTCTCTCTCTCTCTCTCTCTATTCCTCTCATCTGTCTAATATTTTATTCCTTGGGTGTGATTTACAAAAAAATTTTCTGTGCGGACTCCTGACGTAGCTCTACGTGCGGACCAAGTTATTTCTAAGTTATTTTCAGGTTATTCTGGGTTATTTTTAATAATACCGAAATAACCCAGAAATACCCCAAAATAAAGACCGCGGGTTATTTCTGGGTTATTTTGGTATTATTAAAAATAACCCAGAAATAACTTGAAAATAACTTGGTCCGCACATAGAGCTACGTTAGGAATCCGCACAGAAAAAACGCTCGTGATCTACAGGGCATTTTTGAATTCAACATCTTAAAAGATGCAATGAGTGTGGAGTCATGCCGCCAACAAAAAGTGAAGTATGCTACAGAGCAGAAACTCACTTGGGAGAAACTTCAAACACGGAGTTTGTCAGAGAATTTGAACAACAAATTATTCAAGAACACCATTACCAAATAACAGGATAAATGATATAATTGATCAGTGCAATACTCGAGGGGAGAGCACAATCTCCTCAAGAACAAAACTTTTGGGGAGAACCTAAACATGAAAACCACCAGACAGCTCAAGGGGCCTAAAGAACTAAGGAATCCCAGTATCAGGACAATGTTGTGTCTATAATAAGGTTCAGACCATGAGAGGGGGGGGGGGCAAATGAAAGTCTACCATCTGTCAGAAAATGCTTTTTCATGGCAAATCATCATTGTTGAGAGTTGACGTGCCTAAAAATGTGCTATTTTTTAGATATATTTTATACTTATTTTTAATGATATTATAATTTAATGAAAAGTTTTTTGTGTATTTTTCGATTCAGGTACAAGATATAAAATTTTGGAGAAAAAAGAGTAAAAAAGGAGCAAAACGGGGTCAAATGGAGCAAAGGATCACAAAGTGAACTAGCGCTTAGGCGCCAGACCATGTACATGGAAATAGAGAGCCAGGTGCCATGGCTCTAGGATCTAGCGCCTAGGCGCCAAGAAGTTATTTCAAGCTTCTCGAAAACTGGCGTCTACGTGACTAGACTAGCACATATGCGCTAGAACCAGTTTTTTTAGANTCAGGTGCCATGGCTCTAGGATCTAGCGCCTAGGAGCCAAGAAGTTGTTTCAAGCTTCTCGAAAACTGGCGTCTACGTGACTAGACTAGCACATATGCGCTAGAACCAGTTTTTTTAGATACAATATATTTGAACGAAGTTTGGAGGGGCTTTTGAAGAGACTCTTAAGGATTTCAAGTATTATTATAAGGGGCTGTCTCTTCAAGTAAAAAAGGGTTGTTGTTGGTTGTTGTTAGAGAGGTGGTTAGTATAGAGGAGAGGGAGGTTGTTCAGAGAGGAGGGAGGAAGAAAAATTCTTAAAAGGAACTTCAGAAGGTTTGCTTGTGGAGGAGTTTGAGATAAGTGCTTTGTATNACAGAGAGGAGAGAGGAAGAAAAATTCTTAAAAGGAACTTCAGAAGGTTTGCTTGTGGAGGAGTTTGAGATAAGTGCTTTGTATTTTTGTTTGAGTTTTGTTAAACTTTATTTTGTAAACCTGATTTTAAATGTCAATCCATGTGCTGTATTTTTCCCATGAAATCTAAATAGTTTTCTTTATCTTTCTCCTTATGGTAAGAAATAATCATGTGTAGGATAAGAATTGTTTAGAGTTGCTTTTAATATCAATATTATGATGGTATATTACTTCATACTTAATTTACTTATGCAATTTGGCCAATTCAAAAATTAAAACATATTGTGAAAACGTAATGACCCGGGTGAGCTATGTTTTTCCTCAATTAGTAATTATCACACTAATCTTTAGGACGAAAGAAAAGTAATCTTAGGNTTGTATTTTTCCCATGAAATCTAAGTAGTTTTCTTTATCTTTCTCCTTGTGGTAAGAAATAATCATGTGTAGGATAAGAATTGTTTAGAGTTGCTTTTAATATCAATATTATGATGGTATATTACTTCATACATAATTTACTTATGCAATTTGGCCAATTCTGAAAACGTAATGACCTGGGTGAGCTATGTTTTTCCTCAATTAGTAATTATCACACTAATCTTTAGGACGAAAGAAAAGTAATCTTAGGGGTGAGTGTAAATAGATAGGGAGATGAGATTTGACGGGTGTAATTTCGTGATTCAAGGGTGACAGGCTAGAACCTTAACCAATTTGATCTAGGGTTTGGAACTTGAGGCTAGGTTAGCCCCAATTGAAAGCTCACATGGGTAATAGAGGGTGACTTGCTTGAGCCTAACCAACATAACCAAAAATTTAGAAACTTAACTCTAGCTTAGCCAATGTTCATTATACACTCAGATAACGGTAAAAAATAGGCATGCTCCTATTTGTCACAAAATTACATTTAAGTTTATAAACATTCAATTCCTATACTTATTATAATCTCATTGCAAGGAGAAGGATTTTCATACNCAGCCTAACCAACATAACCAAAAATTTAGGAACTTAACTCTAGCTTAGCCAATGTTCTTTATGCACTCAGATAATAGTAAAAAATAGGCATGCTCCTATTTGTCACAAAATTATATTTAAGTTTATAAACATTCAATTCCTATACTTATTATAATCTCATTGCAAGGAGAAGGATTTTCATACAATNAACGGAATCGTTCAAGTGCGGGAATTTTCTGTTGAGTTTAGTTCCGCCCACATTATCTCTTTTTATGAAGTCCCAAACTCCTATAGCTACCATTATGAAACCTTTAGTACGATGGAAGACCCGTTGAATGATGTGCTCAACTTTCTCACTGATGGGAAAGGAACATGGAAGATAAAGCAACGAGAACGGGTAAATTTTTCTGCTTCCATTGAATGTCACATCTAAAGCGTGGCACTATTTTATTTCCTCTACTCTGTTACCGACCTATCACCATGGTGAGGTAATAAGAGATAGAGCTATTCTGAATTTCTGTATTCAGAATAATAGAAATACAAATGTGGGGAGAATCATTTTTAAGAATATATTGACCACGATAAGGAGTGAAACAAGTGAAGGTCTAGAACATCCTGACCTCATTTATGCACTTTGCCAACTTTCTAGAGTAGATGCTGGAGATGATGAGGAATGGGTTTACCCTATGAAACTCATTAGTAAAGCTAATTTAAAGACATATGAATCCCACAAAAAATGGAGAACTGGGAGTAGGAGTCAAGAACCTTCTACTAGTAGAGATATCCCCTCTACTAGTTATGACCTTCCACCTTCTAGTTCCCCTACCCTGACCGATTTAATGAATGACTTGACCTTGCAGCAAAAGAGTATAGAGCTAATAAATGAAAGAATTTGTGGTTTAGAACGTAGACATAATTATGATAGCGAGTACCTTTAGAGGCATTCAGACTTTGAGATAGCTTACTACGAAGCTCAGGCCCTGCACTATAGAGGTGAGCCTGATGCTACTTTTCCTGAATGCCCCCAATATACTTAGTATCAACCCAATCCACCTGCTGACCAAGGAGACGAAGATATAATTTTGGATTTTGACATTTGATAGTAGTTGATGTACTTTTACTTTTATTTTTGTAATTTTTGTAATAGAAATGGATATTTATGTGTTTTTACTTTCATTTTTATTTTTATGTTGTAATTGGATAATTTTAATTATTGTTATAATTGTTGGCATGTTAGTTGAAATTTGTTAAAATTATAATGTGATGTGATTTTTATTTTGCATTTTAATTGTAATTGTTTTGTTTAGTATTATGGATGTGTTAGCAAAATATTGTTTTTGTATAATGTTTAGTTTTGTACTTATTTCAAAATTTCATCGCCCAGCAAATTCTCTAATAATTTATATGTATAGAAAGCTCCTAATGTTACAGACCAGGTGAGGTAGAAATTTTGAGAAGGACTGCAAAGATTTCATAATGATGAAATGCCTAAAATACTGAGGTATGATTTATATTTAGAATTTTTCTTTCTACTTGTATCGTTTCATATTGAAAAAATTAAGTTTGGGGGAGGGAAGAAAAAGATTAACTATTAGATGTTCTCAATTTAAATATTTTAAAAAATTATTAATATTATTTTATGTAGTGAATTTAATTCAGGTAACTATATTTTGTAGATATTTAAATATTATGGTAGATTTAAAGGAATATTTTTGTAGATTAAGATATTTAGTATAAGAGAATAAGACTATAGTTAACTATTTACAGTAAAGGAAACTATATTTTGAAGTGTTAAGAATCTTGGAAATTCATTTGAGAAGAAAAGATTAGGGCTCAATGATGTAAAAGCTATGAAACACTTATAAGGTAAAGGAATGCTTTGAGTTTCAAATTTAGGGAAAGAAAGGTGATGTTCAAAATCATTAAAGGCTATCTAGATATAGTAATCCTCACTTTAAAAAGAAAAAGAAAGGATTGACAACAATCCCTGAAAAGAAAAGAAAAAAATATAGGATTGAAAGCAATCTAACTGAGAAAAAAAAAAGAAGAAAAAGTATAAAAGTGAGGAGAAGCTTGAGGAGATGCCTAATCAAAANCTTTGATTTTCAAATTTAGGGAAAGAAAGGTGATTTTTAAAATCATTAAAGGCTATCCAGATATAGTAATCCTCACTTGAAAAAGGAAAAAGAAAGGATTGACAACAATCCCTGAAATAAAAAGAAAAATATATAGGATTGAAAGCAATCCAAATGAAAAAGAGAAAAGAAAAGAAAGAAAAAAATATGAAATTGAGGAGAAGCTTGAGGAGATGCCTAATAAAAAATTGGCTTCACTGGACCTACCTAAAGGGAAAACCTAAATACATTCCTGAACTTATATTTTTCGGTTAGATCTTTTACTAGTAGCGTTCTCTTGAAGTTTATATCATTTGAATATTCTAAATGACTTAATATTACAATATATAGTCATTCTTGAAATGAATACAAGACTAGAACTCTTAAACTTGATGACTAAATAATCTTATAGCTACAAAGTTAATTTAATTACTTGAATTTTTTCTGAAAATCTCACTATGATATTTATTTAAATCAAAATTATAGTATTTCTGGATTAAAACTTTACTACAATAGATCATAACTTTTATATAGTACTAAAATTACTTGAGGACAAGTAATTGTTAAGTTATGGGATTTTGACCCAAGGAAAATATGTTGAGATTTTCATACCTATTTTATACTGTTTTAATGATATTGCACTTTAAGGGATTTTGACCAAAAGAAAATGTGTTGAGATTTTTATACCTATTTTATATTGTTTTTGATGATATTGCACTTTAAATAAAGGTATTTTTGATGTTTTGTTGCAGGTATGATGAATTATGATCATTGAAGCAAAAAGATGCAAAAAGGAGTGAATTTGGAGCGAAATGACCAAAATGTGAAGAATTGAACTAGGGCGTCGATAGTGAGCCCAACGACGCCGACGACGCTTATGGTGAGATTTTCCCGAGACTCCAGACAAATAATTTAGAAGGCCCGCTGACGGCGCCCTCGAGGCCGCCGACGGCGAGATCGGCGGTTATTTCAAAAGGTGCATTGAATGTCGACAATTTTTGGAGGGATGTTTAGGCAACTCTTGGGAAAACTCTTCCACATCTTTAAAAAAAGATTTTGGCCTAAAATTGAGAGAGAGTTCAAGGAGTTGGATGGTTAGAACAACGTTGAAGAGCCCCAGTAGTGTGTAGAGAGTTTACTTTAGGATTAGATTGTGAGAAATTCTTCGAGAGATTGTAAGAGTGGAGGGAAAGTGAGAGATTTATTCCTCTTTGCTGCTTTGAAGAAGAATTATGTGTGTTGTAAAGAAAGAAAGAGATTCAGAGGAACTTTGAGGAGTTTGATTGGGGAGGAATTAGAGATAAGTGTTATTTACTTGTTGTAGTTTGTATGACTTTCATTTTATATATAAATTCTGAGTTTTATTGTGTCTTCCCCATGAGTTCTGAGTAATTTTCTCTGTCTTTCTCCTTGTCTTAAGATTTGTGAAATGGTGATTTGAATTGGTTGAGCTTTGAAAATGTTAAAGAAGTTGTGATGATTTTTTCACTTCGATCTTAATTTACTTTCAATCTAGCCAATTGATTTGTTAAAATATGTTGAGTTTTACAACTAAAGTGAAGATTGCATCCAAGATTCAGGGAGGTCAAATTCCTTGGAAATTGGGTGCAAATAGAAAGGGAAATAAAATTATCGGGCGTAGAATTGGAGATTTTAGAGTGACAGACTAAAATCCCCAAGGTCCTATCGTTTGGTTGAAGTGTAGATGTTAGCCCTCAGGTGAGGGGAACGTGAAAGCTCCAAAGTGAGAGTCGGTATCCTCCCAGCCTAGTTACAGAATCAGTAACCAAGCATAGGATTAGTCAATGTTCTTTATGTCTGGACCAAAGGGTAAGTCATATCGTTTGGGTGCTGAAGTGTAGATGTTAGCCCTCAGGCGAGGGGAACGTGGGAGCTCAATTCAATCCTATCGTTTGGGTGTTGAAGTGTAGATGTTAGCCCTCAGGCGAGGGGAACGTGGGAGCTCGAAAGTAAGAGCCGGTATTCTCCCAGCCTAGCCGCAGATTCAGTAAACAAGCGTAGGATTAGTCAATGTTCTTTATGTTTGGGTGTTGATGTGTAGATGTTAGCCCTCAGGTGAGGGGAACGTGGGAGCTCCAAAGTGTCCGGTATCCTCCCAGCCTAGCTGTAGATTCAGTAACCAAGCATAGGATTAGTCAATGTTCTTTATTCGGTATCCTCCCAGCCTAGCCGCAGAATCAGCCAAACATAGGATTAGTCAATGTTTTTTACGGTATCCTCTTAGCCTAGTCGCAGATTCAGTAAACAAGCATAGGATTAGTCAATGTTATTTATGTCTGCACCAAAGGGTAAAGAATAGGTATGCTCCTGTTTGGCACAATACAATTTGAATTGATTCACTTTATTCATTCACTATAATTTCTTGACAAGGAGAAGGATGCTTTCTTATATATTGAATTTAACATTAGAAACTTTATTAGTATAATTATGTACTTAAGAGTTATTAAAATTACATATTTATTTCAATTGCCTATTAGTGACAAATAAGGAATTTGAATTATATTGTTGTGATTAAGTATTGATTTTCTAAAATCTTAGTTTGTAGCTTCTAAAATTACTCCTTGTGGGATCAATATCTAGGGCTCTATTAGAGCCATATATTACACTGAGCGATACATATACTTGTGTTGATAAGTGTGACTTTATCATTATTAAATATTTTATATATACATCTTTATCGTATCTTTAACCATTATTAAATTTTTGGTGTCGTTGCTGAGGAATTAAATCTTCTAGCAGCAATATTAAATACTTATATTTTTAAGCATATATAAAGTCACTGTCAACTACGTAGGCCATAGTTGCTCACTTAGGTTGTAGTACTGAACCATAGTAACTTCAACGAGCCATAGTGGTTGGAGTTGGAAGATGCATGAGTTATGAACCACATAGGTTTTAGTTGGTCATATTTGCCATAGTAGTGAGCCGCAACAACTTCCATAGGCCATAGAGGGTGTAGTTGGGAGTTGCATAAATTGTGGACCATTTAGGGTGTAGCAATGAAATGCAGTAACGTTTGTTGGCCACAAAGACCAGAGTTGGGAGTTGCATGACTTGTAGACCACGTAGGTTGTAGTTGGTTGCATATGCCATAGTTGATTGCCAAAATAACATTAGTAGGCAATAGAGGATGGAGTTGATAGTTGCATGAGCTGCGAGTCACACAGATCGTAGTGGTGAACTGCAATAATGCCAATTGACATTAGAGGCTGTAGCGGAGAGCTGGGAGGAGAATACTTTAAGATTTTAGGGAAAGGCGTCATACTCTTATTGAGGGTAAGTTGTTATGTTGGATTTAGGGTGTGTCATTATAATGTATTTGAGGTGTGTTGTTACATCGTCTTCGGGGCACATCATTATAATCCATCGTACGTCATCACACCACAAAGTCCACCAATGGTGATGGGCAAGGGCCCGCTTACAGAGGTCAATGACAGCCGACTAGCGATGATTGAAAGTAGTTGGTGGCTACTTGAGCAGGAAGCGTCGACAGGTCTTCTATCCAAAACAGCTCTGAAAATTTGCTTCTTCTTCTCCTTCAGACTCAAGTACGGGTGTAAACGAGTTGAGTCATGATTGAGCTCAACCCGTCTGTCAAATTATGAGCTAAAGCTCGGCTCATAGTGGAACCAACCGACTCACGAGCTCAAAATAAAACTTTAAATTTTAGGAGAGCTTACTAAAGAAGGTATTGTTGGCTAAAGGAGGTCAAGGATGCAATGACAAGCCAATAGAAAATACATCGAATAATTGAGCCCAATCTCGAGCTAACAAGCCAAACTTAGATGAACTTGAGCTTGAGCTCATTTAATAAGTGAGTTCAAGGTTGAGCATAAGCGTGAGCACGTTACTTGATTAGCTCAATTTGTGAGCTCATTAATGAGTCAAGATTGAGCTAGCTCGGCTCATTTACACACTTAGGTCTAGGGCCCCTCTTGATGAGAGGAGTAGGGCTCTACTTATAGATTCTGAGAGTGGCCACCCTTGTTAAAAGGAAAGAATTGGGCCAATCCATCGGATGATCCAAAATGAGTCTCATGATTGAATGGAGTACTGTGGGCATTTTAATACCTTAATATTTTTAAAATTGAGTGATCTTGTGCTCATTAGATTCTTCTCATCAAGCGCCTGATTTAACTATAAACTCGTTAGAATTGAAATTTTTTTACCCAATAAGCCACCCAAAACTTCCAAAAGTAGTCTAATGGCTTGATTCGAGCTTGATTTATTAGGATTGGACCAATTTTTATGTCATTGTGTCCGTCTTATCGAGACGATCAGTTTAACTTGCTAAAATTGTAGTTCAAGATGATTTTTAATTTGAGATTGAAAACTAGTTGCCTCGAAAATGCCTCAAATTTGTCTTATGTCTTTAGCTTAGTACCATTATATAAAAATTTATTGATGACATATCAATATATAACATTTATATTTTGATATTTAATTTTGGTGTTCAATGAATATATCTAGATTCAAGTGTTGGATATGTACATACATAAACTAATGATGAATATATGTAATTCTTCATTTTTTCAATAATAACGATATATTCCATAGTCCAATTTCATTTAATTAGAAAATAATTATAAATGTGATTAAATGAGCTATTCTAAATTATACAAAACTTTTAAATAACAGAGAATTAAATAATTAATGTCAATATAGTATTTTCTTATAGCTAAGAAAATCTCATGACAAAGTTCAATGTATAAGCAAGAGTCGAGCACTTGATCTAATTAGGATCTTCTCAATATATTTAGAAAAGACACAATGTGATGAATTTGAACGATTCGACAGGACAACTTGACAAACTTGCTCTACCAACTGCAATCAACACATTCATATATGCAATGAATATTCATTTTAGGCAACTTGTTCAACTAAAACAGTTTGTCCGGTCAGTTCATAAATTAATTTAACGAGCTAACTTGACAAGTTAGGCTGGCTTCATCAATCTGTCTTTATAGTCAAATAATGTTATATTATTTAAAATGCACTGTAAACCTTGATATTTCATTGTTAATATTTTGATGTATATTCTTTTGATGTACTTATTTATATAACCACCCCTGAGGCCTACGCATACTTATAAATAAGAGAGGTCAAACAAATGAAGATAAATATATTGGAATGTTCTTTTTATATGGAAATCAAAGAGTTTTACTAAAATTATCTATTCCATTACTACACTTAAGAGAGATATTCTATTTCTTTTCCACTTTCATTTTTTTTTTCTAATTAGTTTCATTTAGAGTCATTTTACTTAGGTGGTGTAAGACAACAGATAGTTCAAAATTCAACATCATTTAAGAAATGATGAGCATGAATCGTATCACAAACTAGAAGATGTGCTTTTTAAGGAGAAGAAGTTAAAGTAAAAAAAGATTATGTAAACATGGAATAAATTATAGAGTTTGTTAAATAACAGATAAATGAATTAAAATAACAAATGACCAAAATAGCCAGATAAACATTAATGCACAAGCCAAGAGTGATGCTTAAAATGTAGTTGCCATCTATTTTGTTTTATTTTGTTTTGTTATTGTTATTTTTTTTTTTTGGCTGAATTGGCAGCTTGAAGAGAAAATACATCAATAATGAGAGCAATGAGAGCCTTTCTATCTAGCTAACTGATGGATAACAAAAAAAACACACACCAAAAGTCTAAGTTCGACAAAAAATTACGCCAATAAACTTTCATGAGCAATTTCGAGAAAATAATATATATAAAATGTGAAATGTTAGGACAAATGGTGAAAATTGTATTATTAAGTTGAGCATGCANTTCAAGAAGTATGGGTGGAAGCACATGCGGGCAGTGAGAGTCAAGTTTTTGGCACCATTGTCTTAGTTTTAAATTGAAGTAATTACACACTAAACACACACATATTGTGTCAGGATCAAGTTTCTAGCGCCATTATTGGGAAAGCAATAGAACTTTTGACTTACAAATTTTAGTTGATATGTAGACTTATTTTAGGAAAATTGTAGTATTGTTTACATGTATAAGTGCTTGTTTGTGTATTAAAAATATCTTTAAGTATTTTGAGTGTTTTATTAATTTTATTTTTTTGAACTTTTACTTTTGCATGCGTAATTTATGATCTGAAGGTTTAGTGCCTTACAATTCTGAGTTAGAACGAACTATAAGAAAATTCAAAAATAAAATGAACTTCACAATTTAAAAGAGATGGCGAACACATCACATAAAAACTTAGATAATCACATTGTTGAAAAGGATCACCATCACGTACAAAGACCTTTAAGGGATTATGCAAACCTTACAACATATGAAATTCACCTTAGCATACAAACCTCTGCTGTAGCGGCTGACTAATTTGAGCTGAAACCNTGATCACCATCACGTACAAAGACCTTTAAGGGATTGTGCAAGCCTTACAACATATGAAATTCACCTTAGCATACAAACCTCTGCTGTAGCGGCTGACTAATTTGAGCTGAAACCCGCTATAATCTAAATGGTATAGAACAACCAGTCTGGAGGAAATCCATCCAAGGATCCAAACTTACACCTAGCTAGTTTTCTAGAATTATGTGATACATTTAAGTATGACAGTGTCTCAAATGATGTTGTTAGACTTATTATTTTTCCCTTTTCCTTAAAGGATAAAGCTAAGATGTGGTTGAATTCTTTAGCACCTAGATCAATCAAAACTTGGGGAAAATTAGCTCAAAAAGTCCTAGCTAAGTATTTTACACCTTCAAAAATTGCTTAGCTTAAAAATGATATTACATCATTTACACAGTATGAAGATGAATCAATATATGAAGCTTGGGAAAGATTTAAAGAATTCCTTAGGAAGTGTCCACATCACGCTTTGCCAAACTGGTTGATTATTCAAATGTTTTACAATGGGTTAGTAGNGTTCTTTAGCACCTAGATCAATCGAAACTTGGGGATAATTAGCTCAAAAAGTCCTAGCTAAGTATTTTACACCTTAAAAAATTGCTTAGCTTAAAAATGATATTACACCATTTACACAGTATGAAGATGAATCAATATATGAAGCTTGGGAAAGATTTAAAGAACTCCTTAGGAAGTGTCCACATCACGCTTTGCCAAACTGGTTGATTATTCAAATGTTTTACAATGGGTTAGTAGGATCCCTTAAATCTATCATTGACACTGTTGCTTGTGATTCATTAATATCAAAACCATTTGATGAA
>JXCR01148126.1:168001-178138 GCA_002079205.1 Phalaenopsis hybrid cultivar
CTGTTCAAATAATTGAAGATTTTGTTGATGTGAAGCCGTAATTTTTAGAATATAATAAAGTTCTGCTAACTCTCTCCTAAGCTCACTCGACGCATACATTCCAATGCAAATTAGGAAAATAAAGCATTCTGTTTCGGTGAGAGGTTTCTTACGGCGAGGAGAGTGACGGGAACGTGGTAGTGGAAAATATATAGTATTAGCGTATACGTTGTACCGTACTTGCAAGGACCTCTCCGGAGTCCTCACCTCCTCCTGATAAGCACGCGGCCACTTCTCGGGGAGGCTCTTTCTTTATTCCTTTTTTGCAAGCACTCCCACGCTGTTTTCGGACTCGAAAATGGGACTTCGTCCTGGAGGGCTTGAATTTGGTAATCTCGATATGTCATTGGTTGTGGTTCCTTGCTAAGTGTAAGTTGCGGTTTGTTTATAATAAACGAGACGTTTGTTCGTTTCGGTATCAAATGGGGGCGTCGACAACTGATCATCGATATTTCAGATCTTGTATCCGCTGTGGAGATCAGAGTGTCAAACACGAGATGTAAACTTGTGAAAGAGCGTCACGTGGAGATGATTTTTTATTTTTTTGTTTTTGTCCCTGTCCACCAGTAATTTAAACAGCCTGGCATCGGTCAACAGCGTCCATTTCGCCATTATTAATTTCTATTTTTTTGGGAAATTTAAGTGGGGTGTCCTAAAATTTCATTTATAAAAATTGAATTACAAGAGAACAAGATTACTAAAATACATAATTTAGGGTAGGTTTGTGACAGCTTATAAGTATTAGTTATGTTTTCAAAACGTCATCTCATCGTTTGGAAATCACCGTTTGAAAAATACATTTGTGCAGCTTATCCGAAAACGCAGTTGGATTTTTACACTAAATGCCGGTCGCAGGTCAAACCCCACGAGTCACCCGTGGGTCGTGTTTCGGGATAAACTGTTTATCTGAATATGCACAAGCTGCCCCAAACATACCCTTAAAAAGAAAAATTAGAATGAAAATTTACATATGTTTGTCTGTTGCACCTAATTCTTATACACTTATTTATTTCATACCTAAATTTTGATATTTGCAGGCTAAGCATTTATAAAATGAAAATGTTCAAAAGAGCAAAACATTGCTGGGGACCAAGCACTGTAGAGAGATATTTCTCATTAGACATTTTTAGTAATATTGGTTCCTGTCCGCTTATTTATGTTTTTGGTGTTAGAAATAGAACCCATGAATGATATAGAGTCCAAACCTTTCACCTGAGCTGGGCTAAGAAATAATATAGAAGTCCAAAGCAACTACCCCTTTGAGACATAATTAAATATAAAACAAATAAAGATGTGATTTCTGGTTTCATTCTCAGCATGATAGAACAAACATATAGAATATATCATTATATTTCGAGTAATAAGCATATCAACAATTTTTAAGGCCTTTTAGACAGCTAATAAAGAATATATAGAATACTGAGAGCATGATTTTTGTGCCATATAAGAGGTTCCAAGCTGATAGTAAGGGCAATATCATGTAGGTAATCATAAAGCAATTTGAAATAAGGGTTTTCCAAGTTTTTCTAGAGCAAGTTATCCTTAAAATTAAGAGTTATAAAATTTGCATATAAAAAATATGACTCCACGAATCTCAAGAAAATTCAGTAGTTCTCACTAACTGACACCAAAAGACTGTATCGGGATACTCAAGTGATGGAGATGCCAAACATTCTTTCCATCAAACGAAATCATGGGCCGACTGAACGAAAGTATCCAAGAGATAACCATTTATAATCATCTCCCTCAATCAATTCTAGATTTTTTTTTAAAAGATGGCCAGAGGGAGCCCTATTGAATATCTGTCCAATCTTATGTGAGTGCCCTTTGTCCAAAGGAAAGCTACTTGTTAGATTATGGTGATACCCTATCTGCCTGATGGTTTAAGTTTCCTCTAACGACAATAGGGCCTTTTTTAAGGATTCTCTTGAGAAGGCCGACTAAAGACCTTCGAGTTGACCAAAAACCTTCCAGCCTACCGAACAATTATTAGGCGTCTGAATAAGCAGGACATTAAATGCATCACTTCAAACAGTTATGATTTTTAAAATGTAGCAATCTCAGTTACAAATATTAAAGAGTCCTAGAGTCAGTTACAAATATGAAAAGGTGTAATAACTACTTGTAACATCCTTATTAAAATATGGATAAACATGTGATCTTACAAAAAACACCTATTATCTACAATTAAGAATCATTTCTTTAAGAGAGGACTACTGAATTCACTATCTCATAACTTGTGTTATTGTGCACTATATTTCTCTCTCTCTCTCTCTCTATTCCTCTCATCTGTCCAATGCTTTATTTCTTGGGTGTGATCTACAGGGCATTTTTGAATTCAACATCTTAAAAGATGCAGTGAGTGTGGAGTCATGCCGCNACGCTCCCATTTGACGCCACCTTCCGAGAGCTGCCACGCGTCGCTCTATATCGCTTCAGATGGTCATCCGGCTCGATCTCCGCCGTTCATTCAATACACGCGCGGATGGAGGCATCCGTTCATCGTCCCCAAAGGAATGATTCCGTGACCGTCCACACTAAAACCTTAATGTCTCCCTCATTTCTTAATGGATTTTAGTGATTATTATTTTAAATTGCTCGTATTAAAGAGATGAACATATCCATATGGTAAACATGCTATTAAATCAAGCCATTATAAATGGAGAGCTCGTAAAGGCTCGGGATAGTGAGTAAGGTTATACCTTTGCTTTGAGAGGTGTAGCCTCAATCAGAGATTCTTCACACATTCGTTGTACTCTAAAGAGCATAGGGATGGAGTCTCTGGCCCTGGTGTAAAGCCTATGTATGTTTTTGATCAAAGCCGATTTTGGGTGTTGGTTGAGAGCTATGGTAGAGGCTCTGTGGAAGGGGGATTTGATGAGGATTTAGTTTCTCTCACTGTTCTGAAGGTGTAGGACCAATTAATTTGGAGTTTGGTGCAGTGTAAGTTAGGATTGGGATTTGTCCTGGTTTCGGGCAGGGATTTGAGCTCAAAATTGGCTGGCTATGGTGGATTTGAGAGGNATACTCCAAAAAGCTTGAGGATGAAGCCTCTGGCTCTGGTGTAAAGCCTATGTATGAATTCTCAGGTCCTAAAGAGCTTAGGGATGAAGTCTCTAGCTCTGGTGTAAGGCCTAAGTATGAATTCGGATACAGCCCATTTCAGGTGTTGGTTGAGGGCTATGGTACAGGCTCTGTGGAAGGGTAATTTGATGGGGCTTTANTTGAAGGCCTCAGTGAAAATTTTTTAACACACCCCTCCATGGCCGTGAGGGGTAGATTTTATAGAAATTGGCCAATGAGGAGCTTAGCTGGCCAATTAAGAGCTTAGGCCCACTGCTTAGGTGTTAAGCAGAGGGGTCATCAGCTCAATTTGAGCTGAGGTGGCCTCTTGGCATGAATTTGGGTTTTAACCNGTTTTGCCCTGGTTTCGGGAAAGAGTTTGAGCTCAAAATTGGCTGTCTGTGGTGGAATTGAGAGAGGGAAATAGATTGGGATGTGCTAAGGGTCCCTCAGAGAAGCTCAACAGNCGGGGTAGACTTAGATCAAAGAAGCATTGGGGCCAAATTTCATGATTTATTGAATTGTATTTGGATTTTAAGAATTATTTTAATTTTTTGAGTATTTATTAATTACAAAATATTTTGAATCTGAAAAAATAAGTTTTAAATTTTTATTAAATAATTCTGAGGTCAAGAAAACTAGAGAAATAAATTTCATGTTTTTTTTTTATTTTTCTTTGAATTGTTAGAATTATTTTAAATGAAAATCCATTTTTAGCCTTTAAAAATTATTTTAAGCTTCAAAATTCAATATCATCACTTAGAAAATTATGGAAAATATTCCAATTATTCCTAAGTTCTTAAGAGACAATTTAGAACATTTCCATGAATTTTATTATTCATATGATTTTTTTCATTTTTTAATTATTTAAATATTAAAAATAGGCTAAAAAATGAAGTTTTTATTTTAATTACCATTTTATTTNAGACTTTAAATTCAATTACTAATAGATCCAATAACCTATATTCTAACTGTTATAACTCAAGTTGGATGAACTATCCTAAATTTAATTAGAAAAATAACTATGGGGGTGGAAACCAACACTGCCCTCATAGGGAACAATCCAGGTAATACTAACTATAAACCTTCTTATCCTCCTAATTTTAACAATAACCAACAATTTAAGGAGAAGAAGTTGTCTATGGAAGAAGTGGTGTTATAGATGGAGACTCAATTATAAAGTAAGAGTTCTACAATTAGAAATATCGAGAGTAAATTAAGATAAATTACTAGCTCCCTTAACAATAGGCCTCAGGGAACTCTTCCTAGCAATACTGAGATAAACCCTAAAAAGAATAATAAAGAGCAAGTTAAAGTTGTCCAACTCAAGAGTGGAAGGGAATTAAATGTTGGAATTCAAAAAGAGACCAAAGTTGAAAAGATAGAGGAAATTGAAATACAAAGAAAATATTCCTAAAGATATGGAAAAATCAATCTCTCCAACTAGGATCAATTTAGGGAAACTACCACCTCCATGTCCTCAGGANTAGAGACCAAAGTTGAAAAGATAGAGGAAATTGAAATACAAAGAAAATATTCTTAAAGATATGGAAAAATCAATCTCTCCAACTAGGATCAATTTAGGGAAACTACCACCTCCATGTCCTCAGGAACTTAGACAACAGAAGCTGGATAAAAATTTTCAAAGTTTCTGGAGATATTTAAGAAGCTTACAATCAACATTCCTTTTACTGAAGCACTAGAGCAAATGCTGGGTTATGTTAAGTTTATGAAAGTAATCTTAAATAAGAGAAAGAAGTTTAGAGATCACGAGACCGTTGTACTTAGTGAGGAGTGTGACACACTAATTTAGAAAAAGCTTCTTCAAAAACTTAAAGATCTTGGTAGCTTTACTATTCTATATACGATAGGAGAAAGATTCAGTGGAAAAAACTCTATGTGATTTAGGAACTAATATTAACCTGTCGGCACTATTTGGGTTAAGGAGTTGCCCGTGAGAAGCTGCCGGTTACCGGAATCAAAATCCCATCCCCCGCTTTGGAAGGACATTTTAATGTTTAGAAAAGTATGAAATCAAACTGACCCCATATTTTTTATAGTTTAAATGAAAGAGCGTTGTACCTCAAACGCTGTNTGCCGGTCACCGGAATCAAAATCTCATCGCCCGCTTTGGAAGGACATTTTAATGTTTAGAAAAATATGAAATCAAACTGACCCCATATTTTTTATAGTTTAAATGAAAGAGCGTTGTACCTCAAACGCTGTATATATCCCAAAGGATAAACACAAGACTTGAGGATGAGGCTCGATTAAATAAACTGAGAAATATGTGACGTCTGTTTGGTCTGCGAAATTATTTTATTTGCTGACAATTTCCTTTATTTAAAATGAAGAATTAAATAGGGTTTATAATAAGCTGGGTTCAGANCTGTTTGGTCTGCAAAATCATTTTATTTGCTGACAATTTCCTTTATTTAAAATGAAGAATTAAATAGGGTTTATAATAAGCTGGGTTCAGACAAGCTTCCTAAAAGGGCAAGCCACTATAGTTAATTACATCTTAAATGACCAAATACACTTAAGAAAACTCTCGATAAAAATCAAAATATTATCTTCAGAAATGTCAAAGGATAGGACTTTTTAATGAGATTGGACAAAGAGGTGTGAAAAGGGATTGGCTCAAATTTAGAACATTTGTTGTAAAATCCACAGGAGGAAGAACTAGGGGATGTCATAGATCCAGNGAAATATTATCTTCAAAAATGTCAAAGGATATGACTTTTTAATGAGATTGGACAAAGAGGTGTGAAAAAGGATTGGCTCAAATTTAGAACATTTGTTGTAAAATCCACAGGAGGAAGAACTAGGGGATGTCATAGATCCAGAGGAGAACTATTGACCTCACTTTTAGTTGAGGTTTAGTTTTTCCTCTTTATTAGCCTATGGTCTAGCCATAGGGCTTTCCTATTGACTATTTTTAGAAAACTAGACAAGAAACACTCACCATTAGAAATTCTACACTCTTCTTTACTCAACTTGAAGTTCCACATATTGGTCCTAACCTCTAGCACTTAGTAGGTGGTCAGTATGGGGGAGCTCAAGGTGAGTTCCCATAGGACTGCTTGCCCTTAGGGTTGACTCTGGGTGTTGATCTAGAGCTAAGGCAAGAACTCAAGGTGAGTTACCCTTAGGATTTCTTGACCTTAGGGTTGACCCTGGGTGTTGGTCTAGGGCTAAGGCAATCACTTACACTCACAATCACTCACTANGTTTTGTGGCTATCCTGACAGTTTTAGTTTTCATCTAGAGTGACATTGTTGTTTAGCATGCAAGTTTGTGTTTTGTTCATACATGCAAGTAAGTAAGCACAGTGTGGAAAGATTTAGAAAAGACAATGTTGTAAACTATAAAAGCGTACTTGATGAGTCTTCTCGTTCCACCATCTGAAACTCAAAATGCATGTTAGAGCATTTTATGTAAAGCGAAAAAAGTAAGGCTTTAGTGAACTACCTAAACCTAGGTCATATCTTGATGGGTCCTTATTGGTTTGATTAAGGATGATTTTTGTTAAGCAAAACATATTAAGTTCAGTAGACCTCTGAGGTATCCAACAGGTCNCAACCTTCAAATTCGATTTATCTTCAATAATTTGAGCTCTTATTATGTGAGAATACTTTAATTTCTATTAATGACACAGGTTACATGCATCTTGGCATGACATGAGTCTCATCAGTTCTTAATCATTATGCTTGTTGGTATAATCAAATATTATTTAGAGATTGTTTGGTTCTTTTCTTTTGTAGTGTTAATTAAGCCAAATGCAAAATATTTTAAAATTTGGACATTAGTTTGGATAAAACAGAATGCAGTACAAATTTTGGTTGAATTTAGAATTTAACTTAAAATTTAACACTGTTTTATTATGAATTCGTTAGATTTGAGAAAATTTCAAATGCACCGTAAATTGCAAGTTGTTGATGTCGTCCACGCTCTGTCGCTCGTCATCTTTGTGCATTGTCACTGTCAGGTGCTTCCGACCTCCTCCCATCAGCTTCTGCAGACGGCCACTAGCCACCAGCGGTGTCAAAAATTGACCCGACACATTGACTTAACACGAACTTGACTCGAAAATTTTAAGTTTGGGTTGACTTCAATAATGTTTTAGCCGAATTTAGGTTGGAATCCTAATCCTTTAAGTTTTATGATTCAGGTTCGTGTTATCTCGACCATCTAATGATCCGATTAGGTGAGTTGATGTTTTAGATTTGACTTATGTTAAGAAAGGCAGAGATAGACCTAGGAAGACTTGGGCTTATTGTATAAAAAATGATCTTAATTTATTAGAACAAAATGAAAATATGACACTAAATAGGACGCAATGGAGAAAAAAGATTCATGCAGCCGACCCCACGTAGTGGGATTAAGGCCATGTTGTTGTTGTTGTTCGTGTTAACTTGACCACCCGAAATTGACCCAAAATCGGCTTGAATAGTTGTTATACCTTATGTTAAAAGGATTATATTGGTTAGGTTTGGGTCAAGCATTTTTAGGTCAGACACCCCAACGACCACCACTTACTGCTTGCATTCACAAAGCGTTGTCGCATTCCACCACCACTTGTCGCCACCTCCTGTTGTTTGCCGTCATTCACTGCTGCAACTGACGACCCCTTCTCTCATTTTAGCCTGCCACTCACTAACTGTAGTCGTCGTTGACTGCCTCCACCACTGCCGAACATGTTTTACATAGAATTCTTTTTTCTTCAAACCAAGTACAAAAATATAAACTCTTGCATTTATTTTACACAATTAAAGTATTTTAAATGCATTGCATTCCTTTTTCAACAAACAAAACAAACCCCTTAGTATAATTTATGTACTTATTTCATTATTTTGTTGTTTATTTATTGTTTGATTATGTTTTCAAATATATTATGGGTTCTATAATATATAATAGGCCAAGGGTTATAATTAGGACGGTCGATGAGGGAATAAATGCTTTCCCTGTCCATCTTCTTTAGTGATCAATTATTATCCTTTTCTTCTACTAAAGAGGTTCTTTTTCTCTCTCTACTTATTTATTTTTATTTATTTTTATTATTTTTATTTTTTTAATAACCATTTTTCTTCTCTACGCTCAATGGTTTTTTCCTCTGATCTAAGTATTTTTTTTTTCTGTAATCATGATGTTGTTTCACCTATTACATGCTCTTCAGCAACCACTCTGAAATTTAAAGTTCTTGAAATGACCGAGTACTCCATGAAAAAAAATAATTTTAATTTTTTATTTTAAGGTTTTAATAGATCAAAGCATCATTTGCTTCTCTTTTCCGAAGTTTTTTTTTTATTCTCTTCTTACGCCTTTGGCTCTTTTTATAACTAATTTGAAATCTTTAGCATTTTCTTCCCCTCGATAAATCAACAAATTGTGAACTCTTACACATTTAAAACATTAGTGTCACAACTCAACTCGGTACTTGGAATTAGCCAAGCGAGATGCGCGGTCAGACGGTAGAATTAGCCAAGCGAGATGCGCGGTCAGACGGTAGAATTAAATTGTTTGTTATTTTATTTCAACTAGGTACTTGGGATACTGTGTTCGTGTTCACTAGTTGACTCGAATTAAATATTATTAAAGTATGATGACTTTATTTTTTAGTAGACTTGAACTTAACATGAACCCTACACAACCGAGTCACACTCGAGCCCGACCTAAATCTTACACGAGTTGACTCAAATTGACTATTTTATCAAATTTTATTCAATTTTTCATTCCGAAAGTCCAATATTATCTTGTCTAAAACTTTTTTTAGTATATCATAGTCAGGCCATCATGCAAAGTCCCTTATAATGACTACAGAGCAAGTGGTTATTGGGCACACATCATCATCAATGTTCCAACAATCACTGAAATACTCTTTTTTGAAGCTGCAGGTAGTTCCTTCTCCACATTCAATTGGGGCCAGCAGCCCTATTTATTGCAGAGCTTGAACACACCAGATGCTACCAGCAGAAGTAACTCGTTTCTCCAACATATCTCCACTCATCAACAATCATCAAATTCTATTTCTGCTGCACTTCCTGAATTCCAAGATAGGCATTTTACACCTTACTTCTAAATTACAATTACCTAACTTTTTGTTTTTTTGCATGAAATGCTAAGATTTCTCAAGCTATGATGGTAATTTCAATCTTAATACATTCATGGATTGATTTAGAACTTTTCTGATCCATTTTGATAAATAATTAATTTTAATCTCTCTATTTTTTCTATTTTTTTCTCATTTTTGGGTAATTTTTTTTGTTGTATTTGATTATTGTTAGATATTTAACTCTCTAAATATAAAAAAAAGTTATATTTGAATTTGAAAATGTAATATTTTATTGTTCCTAATAATGGCCACTTATAGGGAAGCAATAGTTAGATGCTTTAAAGCAATCATCATCATTTGTTGTCTGGTGGATTCAACCCCTTTCTCTCTAGGAGGGCCTTCGTGTGGAGAAAATTACGTTGAGCTACTTACGGAGGATGAACGCGATACACTGGCGAGGTTTTTTCTTTTTATTTTTTTGCCGGTGTTGGTGTATCGCATTCGTTGTCTTTACATAGCTCGCGTACGCATGACGTAGGCAAAATTTTTTCCTTCGTGTGTGTGTGTGTGCGCATGTGTGTGTGTTTGTGTGCGTGTGGTGGTGATGGTGGCAGCTAAGGTAACACTGAAGATGGTGGCATGGTGGAGGGTTTGGATGGTCGATCATAACCATCCTTGCAATATGTAACACTTAAATTTGGTGTATAACTTATGCATAAAAGTGTGTTTCATTTTAAAACATAAATGATAGTATTTTTTATGTAATCTGGCATTGAGAGTATTATGCTTGTAAATTTGAAATTTTAGGTCTTAGATGTGTTAGTAGGTCTGAATTGTGTCGTTTTGCATGTAAATGCCTTGTTAGATTCATTTTGAGACGAGCTTAATATTCTTATTTATTAATTTGTATTTTTACATGGCCGTCATATATGATATATGATATATGATATATATATATATATATATATATATATATATATATA
>JXCR01148126.1:178186-200811 GCA_002079205.1 Phalaenopsis hybrid cultivar
TATATATATATATATATTCATGAAAATTTATGTGCATACCACTCGATTTTTATGTAATTAAATATTTGACACCTATGCTTTAACTTTTACATGCTGCCTTATTTATGTTAGAAAATATGTATTTCGCTTTTAAATGTTAAAATGAGAGTATTTTTGATGTGGTATGAAAAATTTTGGGTGGTATAAATGTAAAAAATAATGTCTAGTTATCAGAGTGTAAATACCACCTTTTCTATGTATATCTATGCAAATGTGCTTATGGTACAAATGAAGAGATTTTGTATTTAAATTCAATATAATAGGATGAAAAATATGCATATATTTGAAATATTTTCTCGGTGTGGCGGTGATGGAAGACATGATGATGGCGGCGGTAATGATAGTTGGTGGGATGAAGGATGGTGGTCTTTGATGGCAACAACATAATTGATGGTAGTTGTTTTTGAAAAAAATTAAATATATCTCAAAATTATTTTGATTATTAATAAAAAAAAAGAGAAATACTTTTTTTTAAAGCAAAAGTAAGATTTGAAAATAATCCCAAATAGATTCTTAGGGTTTTCTTATATGGGTAGGTCGGTCGATAATATCTTGGTTTGGGGCAATTAGGGTTTGAATTTTTTCTCAAAGATGATTAAGAAGCATATAAGGTCTTTGGAGGGGTTGGATTTGATATGGAGTTTGGAATTAGACAACATAAGGATCACCCTATGATGAGATTATGTCAAACGTAAGAGTCGTAATTTGCACTTCAAACTTTAGTGTGGTAAAATGAGATAACACGAGGCCTTAAAATCACTTGAAAATGGTAGAGGGGTAAGCCTAGATGTATTATGTAAAATTTAAAAATTGTTCAAGAATCATAAATGGTTTTTGGCGATGCTCCAAATGAGCCAAGATGAGCAGGTGCTTGTTATTTATAAAAACCTTTTGAGGTTCATCTTTTCCAATAAAAGAAAGACTTGGATGGATACTTAACATGTAACGTATAACACGACCAAACATAAAGAGATAAGTAAAAGCAAACACAATATGCATAATGGTTGAACATGTGAGGAGATTTCATCATGCGATGTAGATTTGCAAGTCTTGCAACATTCCAACGAAAAAAAACCAATTTGATGATGAAAACTAAATCATTGTAAAGATAGCCATGATCCTAAATATTAGTGAGGCCTAGCATGCAAGCAATGTAGGTCTATGAAATTAATTTATGTAAGCACAACAATGACACTTATAACTTTGCCCTACATAGGCCTATGCATGCCCTTTACTTGGACTTACAGTCTTAACTAGAAAGCATAACCAGCTAGACCCATCTAATCACATTGCTGACATCATTTTTTTTGTACTTCGAGGTCATCACCATTTATGGGACACCACAAACACAATTTTTCTCATTCCATGGAGTGAAAAAGTGAACTTGAATTGGGTGACCCAGTGCCTTTGTTCGGTGCCCTGATGTCATTCGTGTAAGTGTGCTCATTAGATGACCTGTAAAATACTAATCTTGAGCCAAAATGTTGTATTACAACTTTGTGTTGACCAATGCTTGTAATGAGTGCTAGGGCCCACCAGAAGGATTTTAATGGATGTTTTGGTGGTAGGTTGACTAGATTTGACCTAGTTCCTTAGTGTTGGAACCTGGCATTGCAACGCTCCATAAATATCATTGAAGGTGTCCATTCACAACAGACACATGATAAAATGAATCATTAAAATTATTGGATCAATGCCTAGACATTGTACCCAAGCACCGGGACGCCAATCCATTTATAAATATGGAGCCGGGGCACTATGAAAGTTTCACTCATACCGTGGCTTCTACAAAATTCTCTCTTTTCATTCTAAAACCTTTCATGAAGTCTTGCATTAATTATGGCCTCATGCTTAACAAGAGAAAGGAGGACAAAAGCTGGTTTTGATTAGTTGATGCGACCTACTTTGTGAGTTCCACAACACAAGATAGGTACACCGGAGTGTTGGCCTCCCACAAGCTAATTTTAGAACATGGCTTATTCTTGCCTGGGTGGCCCCATGGAGGAGACAATACAAAAAAAGAGTTGGGAGTCCTTTGTTGTTGAACCTGGTACTGTCGTCGTTCATATCATTCAAAATTTCTTGGCAATTGCTAAGGCACCTAAGACAACAAGGTCTTTGTCTGGCAAAACTAGTCCCTTACGAATGAGTGGCCATCAACAACATGTTCAACCTGGTTGGATATGATGTTGATGGATACACCCATTTCCTAGACTCTAGTCTGAATTTTGGCAGGATCCATCGATGCCTCAGATGACCTAAATTTAAGGCCTACTGATTGGCATGAGTGTGAAGAGCAACTCCTTCACTTCCCCTCTGTAGCTTGACTCGTGAGTTTAGAGCATGACTCCTTTTTATTTCCACCCGAATTTTGCCAAGCTTGCATTTGAGAGCTGCACAAGCTATGAAAATATCTGTAGGGCACGAAGGCCAGAGTTTGAGAGCCACATGAGCTATGATAACGTTCGTAGGGTGTGGAGGCCATATTTTAGAGTTGCATGAGCTGTGAAAACATTTATAAGTTGTAGAGGTTGAATTTTGGGGGATGCAGGAGCTGTGATAACGTCTATAGGTCACAGAAGCTGGAGAGGAGCTGCAGAAGCTGTGATATTATTTGTAGGCCACAAAGACTAAAATTTGGGAGCTGCACGAGCTATGATAACGTTCATAGACCACATAAACTTGAGTTTGGGAGTTGCATGAACTGTGATAGCGTTTGTAAACTGCAGAGGCCGAAGTTTGGAGCTACATAAGCTATAATAATATCGTTAGGGTCTCAAAGTCATTAGGAGCTGCATGAGCTTAGATAACATTTGTAGACCTTAGAGATCGGAGTTGAGAGCTACATGAAAATAGCTTATAGAGTTCGAAGGAAGTCATTGTGAGTACGATGATTTTAAGCGGTTAATGTGGGGTGCGTTGTTACACTGTCTTTGGGACACATCATTGCACCGTATGCTGGGTGCATCATTGCACCGTATGTAGAAAACATTGTTACGCCGTATGCAAGGCTCGTCCTTATATTATCTTCGGGCTACGCCACTGCTCTGCTCCAAAGGGTGCTTTGTTGCTCCGCAACGTACGTCAAGTGTCCACAGCGCACGCTATGATTCCAAAAAGGGCTTCGTTACAACTAGCAGGGGACAACCGCAGTGGTTGATCCCAGTTGCCGAGCGATGGTCGACAATGATCAACATTTGCTGGACCTTTGGTTTGGAACACTAGACCTCATTTCCTTCTCCTCAAAGTTCCAGGCTTCCTATGGTTCAAAGTCAGGGTCCTCTTTCCACTTTCATACAGAGGGTAGTGCTTTATTTATAGAGTATGGGAGAGTTTTCCCTATAAATAAGAAAAGAATCCAAACCACTCAATTGAATAGTCGGAAGAGTGCCTTAATAATGTATGAATTGAGTGATCATAGACTCATTGTGTTCATCTAGTTGAGACGTTCGATCGACTGTAAGTTTGTCAGATTTGGAATTTGTTTGACCTCACAAATAACACTAAAACTTTTAAAAATGGCTTAAGAACTTGATCTAGATTTGATTTGTTTTATATCTGACCAACTTTGTTGTCATTATGCTCGTCTCGTAGAGCCAATCAGTTTGATTTGACGTTTACCTCTATCGGAAACTTGGATGATTTTTCATCGAAGTATCAACCTTTTTTTAGCTCAAAAAATTACCTCGAGATTCGTGCTATGCCTTAAGATCTGTATTTGATGAAGTAAAATTAATTTAATTTTTTTTATTTTTAATCATTATTAAAAAATAATTAGTAAATCACAAAATTATTTAATCATTAATAAAATTTTAATAAATTAATTTATTTTCCAACAATAATCTTATTTCTTACTAATCATTAATTAATATTAATTAATATTAACTTAATTAAAATTCTTTTAAAACCCCAATCCCTCACTCGCTTTCGCTGGAAACCACCTTACTTCCTGAAACCCTCGCGGTAGTCGCAGGGTTTAGAGATCACTGAAACTCCTTCACTCTGCTCCTACCCGATTAACCATTGTCTTTCTTCTCTTCATTTCTTCTCCCCGCTTTCCCATGCTTCAGCTCCTCTAAACCCCCTAAATCCACCTTCCAACTGGTTTTACTAAATTAGGATTTCAAGCTAAAAAGAAGGAGAAAGGGATCACAATTAGAGCTAGCTAGGATTTTTTGAACCCCGAAACCATGGCCTTCGTGATCGAAACCTCGCTATTCCTGGGAAGGTGACGACGGGATCGCGGCATGTAGAGACCACCGAAACTCCATCCTTGTCCTCCTTCCGCTCAGCTGCTACCCGNCCCTAAATCCACCTTCCAACTGGTTTTACTAAATCAGGATTTTAAGCTAAAACGAAGGAGAAAGGGATCACAATTAGAGCTAGCTAGGATTTTTCTAACCCCGAAACCATGGCCTTCGTGATCGAAACCTCGCTATTCCTGGGAAGGCGACGACGGGATCGCGGCATGTAGAGACCACCGAAACTCCATCCTTGTCCTCCTTCCGCTCAGCTGCTACCCGAAACCAGTGAGGAAGGTAATCTGTTCTTACCATTCTTTCTCTTCGCTCTTCTGGGATTTACTCAATCCGCCGATTGGAGGGATTTAGTGAATCTGGGATTTAAGGCCGAAACCNGTCCGCTCAGCTGCTACCCGAAACCAGTGAGGAAGGTAATCTGTTCTTTCCATTCTTTCTATTCGCTCTTCTGGGATTTACTCAATCCGCCGATTGGAGGGATTTAGTGAATCCGGGATTTAAGGCCGAAACCTGGATTTATCAAATCGGTGCTTTATTTTGTCCAAAACGACCATCTGAGAAGATTTAGGTTAAATCTAGGTTGAATCCCGCTCTAGATCCATTACCAGACAGGCCCTTAATGGCTGTTTGGTATCCTATTTTACGCTGGATTTGAAAAAGATTGGCTTATTCCCACCATATAAAATGCTTGGGACTTCAATTTCTATTTATTTATTATTTTTTTCAGATTTAACAGATTCAAATTAAATTAAACAGTCAAACAACTTAATCAGATTCAACAAATGTGATGTCNCAAGATTTAGGTTAAATCTAGGTTGAATCCTGCTCTAGATCCATTACCAGACAGGCATTTAATGGCTGTTTGGTATCCTGTTTTACGCTGGATTTGAAAAAGATTTGGCTTAATCCCACCATATAAAATGCTTGGGACTTCAAATTCTATTTATTTATTATTTTTTTTCAGATTTAAAAGATTCAAATTAAACTAAACAGTCAAACAACTTAATCAGATTCAACAAATGTGATGTCAAATAATTCTCAGGTTTTAATTGTTTATTTAGGAATTCACCGAATATGCTAAATCCTAATTGAAGCCGAACAGTTTTACTGTTTGGGACCTAAATCCTGCTCAAATTCTGCTACCAAACAGCCCTNATCAGGTTTTAATTGTTTATATAAGAATTCACCGAATATGCTAAGTTCTAATTGAAGCCGAACAGTTTTACTGTTTGGGACCTAAATCCTGCTCAAATTCTTCTGCCAAACAGCGCTGAAAGTTGCTCTCGTATGGCTTTTCAGCCGAAGGTATCCGCCCTAATCCTGGTCCTAGCTTCTGCTTCCGCCGTACTCATCNCCTGAAAGTTGCTCTCGTATGGCTTTTCAGCCGAAGGTACCCGCCCTAATCCTGGTCCTAGCTTCTGCTTCCGCCGTACTCATCCTTTTACTCCTCTTCCCCTCTCTCTCGCCGTCCTGCTCTTGTTCTTCTTCTTCCCTGGAAATCACCGACATTGGTGGCCGCGGCGACAACGGAATGCGGGAACAGATCGTTCCTACCTCTGAAGATATAAAGTGGCTCCGTTCTCAGATCCACTATAACTCTCTCCTCGATCCATCCGACACCCCCCACGCCTGGCATTCCCTTCGCAAAGGCATCAATCCCCGCAGCCGCCAACAGCAGCTCGACGATCTCTTGAGGTGATCCGCTGCTGAATTTTTTTATTCCCTTCTTTTTTTCTTGTAAATCGCTTTCTCAAACCTAGGCTTTGGGCATCTCTATAATTTGTAAGCAAGTCTTTTCCGATTTTGTTCATCTATTTTTCAGATTCAAGGGCATTTCACACTACGAAGATGCAGGAAAAAACCACACAGCTCTGCCTTGCCCGGGTGNGAACAGCAGCTCGACGATCTCTTGAGGTGATCCGCTGCTGAATTTTTTTTATTCCCTTCTTTTTTCTTGTAAATTGCTTTCTCAAACCTAGGCTTTGGGCATCTCTATAATTTGTAAGCAAGTCTTTTCCGATTTTGTTCATCTATTTTCAGATTCAAGGGCATTTCACACTACGAAGATGCAGGAAAAAACCACACAGCTCTGCCTTGCCCGGGTGAGCTGCTGGTGGAGGAGCACCACAGTAACTATGGGGAACCTTGGGCTGGTGGTCGTGACATCTTCGAGTTCCTTGCATCTGCCATTGCTCTCCAACCCTCTGATCTTGTACTGGAAGTTGGTTGTGGCACTCTTCGTGTCGGTCTCCACTTCATCCGGTACCTTGATTCAGGTCACTATAATTGCCTAGAGCGAGATGAACTCTCACTCCTTGCAGCTCTCCGCTATGAGCTTCCCTCACAGGGGCTCCTTCATAAGCGCCCACTCATCATTAGAGGGGATGATATGGATTTTTCCCGATTTGGAGCTGACAGTTCGTATGATTTGATATATTCCAGTGCAGTTTTTCTCCACATTCCTGATCAGCTTGTTTGGGTTGGTTTGGAGAAGTTGGCTGCGAAGCTGAAACCAGTGAAAGGGAGGATCTTTGTTTCACATAATATCAAGTTTTGTTCGAGGATTAAGGAGGAGTGCCCCAGGAGACTTGAGAGGATAGGGTTGCAGTATGTTGGGAAACACACTCATGATAGCTTGTTGTTTAATCATTATGAAATATGGCACGAATTCAGAAAGCCTGTAAAATGAGATCCACTTTGTAAGCCATACAGTTTTTCGTGTTGGCTGGTTTTGTTCTCTGGTTCAGGCAGGTATGTGAAAGCTGATAATGTTTCACATAAGGTATTGACCCTTTTATTGTCACTGATCATGTAGTTTTGCTTAGGTGTCTAAGTATATATTTGATGAGAGCTGCTTTGTTATTGCGATAATGTTTTGTGGGTTAAATTTTGTAATTTTTATTAGTCACAGAAGTGTGCTTAGTTAAGATTGTTTTCACACCTTAATATTTACTTAATTTATGTAACGGTTTTGGCTTTTCTTTTTTTTTCTTTTTTTTTTACAAGTTTTATGAATTAAGAGCCATTTGTAGTTTGCTCAAAATAGCTCGGTTTGTAGTTATGTAGGTGTTTTTTTTAACTTGATTAATATGGTTACCAAGGATACTGCTCCTTCAAAAGAACTTATCCTAATGATTACAGTGCTATATCATTAAATAGAAAAAAAAAAAGTGATGTTTGTGTAATTACTATTTGCTTTGTTACCTTTGTTTGGTTAGTTGCTGTCTTGAAAATTTTGCATATGCTTTTCATATAGTTCAAATATCTTTAACAGAGTGAAGCAAAAAACATCGCTAATGTCTTTCTTCGATAATACATGATGAAATGAATCCAAGGCCTTAGATTAGAAAAACCTAATTTAAGTTTCACATGCCAACTTTTGGCAAACTTGTTTCGATGAACCTAATTCAAGACTCCTCTCACAAGGTATTTAGTATAGAACAAACTTGTTGTGAAACAAATCAAGATACCTCTTACGAGATATGTAGCATAACAAATGAAGGTTGAAAAGGAAAATTTGAGACATCCAACTAAGCTCCATCTATAACCAGATGATCAATGAAGTTATGCTTGCTTTCATTCACTCAATTCAAAATGTAATGTTGTGATTTCTTTTTCTGCCAAATCCAACTATTCTTGTCACGACCTGGCTTAGGGCTTAGAATTGACCAAGATGGGAACAATTACTAACAAAATTTAATATCCAACTATTAATTGAAAGAGACACTAAAGAAAACAAGTAAATTGACCAAATAAAAATAGTTACCTTTTAGAACTGGTCTTCTGCACACATTGTTTCCTTTTCTATTTATCTTTTTTAATAAGTTTAAAATCTGGAAAAAATTAAAATAACACAATGAGTAATCAAAATATAACTTAGGAGCAAACACATTTCTAAACTATAATAACCTAATGAATAGAAAGTAATATTCTTGTTGTTTCTTCATATTTCTATAAAAATCTTATAATAATCTAATGTATGCGTCGATGACATTTAATGGAAATAACTTAAACTTCTATATGCATTAACATTAACTTCACTTTCAAAAATTTGGTTTTTAAATTTACTTTTTTTTTAAATTATTAACATTCACATCTGTCTTAGGAGCACCGTCAAAACATAACCTAACACACCCTTGATTGATATTTACCCGTTGTCATAGCAACTCGTGATCTAATTTACATAATTGTTTGAGGTGGAAATGTGTATACTCACCCCTAGTTGATATTCTCTTGTCGGCATAGTGATTAGCGATCTAAACATCACAATTAGCTAGGGTGATAGAAAAACATCTTATGTGCGTGGGATAAGAGAGTGAACTCTTTCTCTTAGCATACACATACAAGCATTCATATATGCACTACTCCATTCTTCATATCATACATTTTTATGAGACATCCTATGAGACAACATATGTTTATCTACTAATAAAATATACATTTACTAACTCCATAGGTCATAAAATAAACTAATTTTTTTCTAAAATAAACTATTATGAAATTATTAAAACAACAATATTAAACATGCATACTTTATGATTAACAATATGAAGAATCATATTTGATATTTCAATGGTATACAATATAACAATTAATACTATAAGTAGGAATATATTTAAAAATATAAAATATTACTGTAATTTAAAAGTGCAATTACTCGCCTCAAGATTTTTACCATTCTACTCATATAGATCATCCAATTTAATAACTTGAACTTTCCAAAATGTCATGTCATTCATTAAAACTTACTATTCACATTTTTCAATCTCAATTAATATTAATTTAACAATTCACATCAACTTACATAAATAACAACATCCAACCTAATAATTACCTTAATCTTTTTCTTATGCCAATCCCAGTCACTACCAAAATTTTCTTATTTAATTGCTTGTCACCTTAATCTCTATCATAAGTTTAATATAATCTAATAATATCAAACTAAATTATATATATATATATATATATATATATATATATATATATATATATATATATATATATATAAATATATATATATATATATATATATATATATATATATATATATATATATATATATAATAAATTTTATCTTTTTTCTAATATATATATATATATATATATATATATATATATATATATATATATATATATATATATATCATATATATATATATATATATATATATATATATATATATATATATATATATATATATATATTATATTCACGTGGGCAGCTGGAATTGCTCTGCTAGGGTTTCTATAACCATGTAGTCTGACAATAGCTGCGAAAAAAGATAAAATATCAGTGAAAGGTTTTTCGATCGCCCGACATTTTTGGTCACCTGGATATTTCAATCGCTAGGGGTATTTTGATTCCCTTAACAGTCTATTTGGGGCAGATACAAATTATTTATAATCTATTTAAATTTATTTATTTATTTATTTGTAACTGATAAACCATAACACTAAGCTTACCTTTCTCTTTGGTTGTTTGACCTTCTCGCAGGAAGTCCCCTTCTCGCATGGAAAAAATATTACATCAGTACTACACACGTAGAGTAACGTGCGTAGCCAATGAAATCACGCCACGACACCCACGCGATAGAGAAAAAAAACGGCACAGTAACCTGGGGAATATTCCCCCGTGTTATTCACGTGTTATTGTGTGTTATTCATGTGTTATTGTGTCCTAGGAATATTCTTGATGTTATAATAATACAATAACACATCAACAACACATGAATAACACATGAATAACACACAATAACACATGAATAACATGGGGAGAATATTCCTCCGTGTTATTGTGTTGTTTTTTCTCTGTCGGGAATATTTTCCTTGTTATTGTGTTATTGTGTCATGAGAATATTCTTGGTGTTATAATAACACAATAACACATCAATAACACATGAATAACACAAAAATATTTTTGGTGTTATAATAACACAATAACACATCAATAACACATGAATAACACGCAATAAATGTTATAATAATACAATAACACATCAATAACACATGAATAACACACAATAACACATGAATAACGCACAATAACACATGAATAACATAGGGGGGAATATTCCCCGTGTTACTGCACCTTTTTTTTTTCTCTGTCGCGCGGGGTGTTGTGGCATGATTTCATTGGCTACGCACATTACTTCTACGTGCGTAGTACTGATGTAATATTTTTTCTCTCGCATGAGATTCGTGACCTCCCTTCTCTTCCTCCGCACAACCAAGCGTTCTCCTTCCTATCACAACACTCGCACAAGAGCCACTCGACTAGAGTTCGTTGAGGTCGGCTCTCCGCTTCAAGGCTCGGTCTGTTATCCTCCTTCACGCACAAAGCTACCTGCCTCTTCCCTTCATTTGCACGACTAGGGCACAACGTCGAATCTGAGGTAAGAGAAACACATGACTCCTCTCCTTGGTTTTTTCTCCTGCATGAACCTTGGCTAGAGTTTCAACCATCACCATTTCCTTCTCACAAGCAATCAAACGTGATGTCATCTTCCTTTGTACAGAACGACGTCTCCTCATTTGGCTAGGGTTCCTCCTATTCTCCTTCTTTCTTCCTTGTCTGTCTCTCATTCTTACCTCTCACTCTTTCTGATTAGTTCGATCTCTAATTGTTACGAACGAAGATGCTCGACTCCTTAAATCTAGGCCTGTTAAAATTTATTTTCTTAGATTTCATTTTTTTATATTTCTTAGTTATATATAGTTATATATTTATTATTATTTTATATGATTATTACAATCTCCCTTCATATATTCAAATTTCACCATCTTACCATCCACTCCTGTTTTGTTTAATTTCAAGCTCCAGACAGGGTCATGAAAATTATTAACAAAAATAGTTGCAATACTAGACAACCGTGATGTTGATGATGTTAATGACTACAACATTTAGTTTGCTTATATTCTACATGGAGAGACTTGTGTTGTAAATACTTAAAACTTTTCTTGTAGAAAAAAATCGATATGTTGTGGTTTTAATCTCTATTTCTAACTTTAATGAGAGTCATTTTATCGTGTGAAGTGATGCTGTGGTCGAACACTCTCAAAGGTGTGTGGGTACACTAGTAATAAAGTAGTGAGTAAGTGCATCATTCCACATAGATTGAAATGCCAAGTACTAAAATTGAGATGATTTAGTACCATCAATGCTATCAAAATGGGGATGATGATAAAATTCTAAACTAAATTACAAGCTATCATATGATAATATTAACGGATTAATTACTAGAAGACAAATTCTAGGGATTAGAAATCATTAAGGTTGAGGTCTAGGGATTGTATTTCATGTAAATTCACTCTTGGGATTATTTTCTATAAGAATAGCAGTTATCACAATTAATATTGAGGTTTGACCAGAAGTTGTTACATTTCTTTTGAAAGTTTAGTGTTTTGATTTTCTCTACACATCTTATCTACCTTTTGGTGATCGATTCATTTAAAAAAAAAACCATTCACTCTTTTTGAATCTTAAAATGGACTACATGGGTTCACCATAATTATCTCTTATTTATGATCTATCAACGCGGTATTTGATTTAAGATAAGTTTGCCCTCCAAATCTGAAATTAAAACAAACTCCTATCAATTGATGGTCAAACAATTCATAGGCCATTAAGCATTCAACAATGAAAATCAAGCAACACATGAACTCCCACAAGATATATTGAAAATAAAACCACCATAGTGGTTACACTCATCTCTAGAAATGGGATTAGTTCAAAATGAAATAGAAATAAATCACATTTATAGAAATAAGCATGATAGATAATAAACCTAAGAAAGGAGTAAAAAAAAATCGGTTTTGCATGCTCTCACTTCCCTTTCCTAGGCTTCACATTCTCCTTGTACCTTGGCTCTCTCCTTTCTTCTCTTAAATTGGCGGCTTGGAAACCTAGAAAGGGTCTCCAAAAAGCTAAAGAAAACTTTCCTAATCTCTCATGAAAGTATCCTTAAGCAAACTTTTAAAGTTGCTCCCAAATAGGTAAGATTTACTTCCAAAATTTGGTTAAAACCTAGGCCTGTGCTTTTGTGGCGCCTGGGCGACATATTCTATCTAGGAGCGCTAGATGCCAGGCTAGGTGCTCGAGCCATTTGGCTCAATCTTGCAATTTGTTCAGACGGCTTTTGATACTTGATCACACATATTTGTCATATAATTCACCTAAATTAATGCTCTTCTTATTTATTGAAAGATCAAGTATTTAATATAGTTAAATTCTAAGGCTGGGAAACATATATAAAGTTCATAGTTATCAGGGCGCTCTGATCCTTCATATGAATCTGAAACTGGCTTGGATATTAAAGCTGGTTTGTAGATCCCCTTGTTTGTTGTTGAAGTTTTTAAGAAGATGTTAATTAGAATATAGGAAAAGCAGAAGACTATATTCTCCTAGTAAGGGTTATTGATCTAGAGCTTGAGCACATTAATAACACAAGCTTTGATCTCACTAGACAATCGAGAAAGAAAAAAATATTACCTTTTTTAAAATGGCCAAAAGAATGAAAGTGAATTGCCAGATAGTAGTTGATTTTCAGTCTAGCTAAATTGAAGACTCCACTTTGTAAATGTTTGGTTCAATCAGTTTCGAAAACTGTCCTATTGTCATTATTTGGTTTTACATAACATATACCTCACTGCATCGATATCTGGTCAGGATTCATGGAGAGCTTTTCTTCTCCCCAACAATCATGTCAAGAAGAAATTCGGCGACGATTCTAAAGTTGTTCTCGGGAAAAAGCTAATGTAATTTCTTTAGAACTTTGATTAAGATGACATCTTTGTTTCTCTGGTCGTTGAAAATGACTTGGATTTCATCATCATTGTTGCCAAATTCTTGTATTGAGGAGAAGGGAATGACATTTGAGCTATCAAACTATTGATCCGCGCTAGAGATTGAGTATGGGGAGAACTCCCCTGCGGGATTGATAGTTTCAATGACCAGAGAACTTTAGTTTGAAATCTATCGCTTCCGTCGGGTGAATTCCCGACCCCGCATCACTAGAATCATAGACAGCTTAATTCACAGGAAGTTTTACTCCCCTCTGCTGTAAAAGCAGTTAAATAATTTGAAGCTATAGATTTCAGGCTAAGCAAATATTTTAGTTTCGTGCTATTAAGCAAATACTGCAGTCTTAAGAATGATCACCAAGGATAGCCAAATGTTTCAGAACAAATGATGAAAAATAAAAAAAAAAGGATGAACAAGGAGTGCAAATATTACAAGAAGACAAATGAGCATATAGCGATAAATATATCAAAAGTAAACAAAAAATCATCACCATTAGCCTTAACCCAAGCTACTTATATTTGTTGTAGAAGTAAAAGGGCAACGAAATACCTTATAGGATTATGGTTGGCTTTCTTCAGACCTCATATTATTCAATGCTGCTTAAAGTGTCTGTTCAATTTTTTATTCAACAGAGCGTGAGATAGCTAGGATTTTGCAGAGTGGCTACAGTTTGTATATTTTACAGTAGTTAAAAGGTAATATAAGACGCCTCATTTTGGTATAATCTGACAGATTTTCTTTCACTCCATAGCATACTATAAACCTTGCTTGGCTTTGATTTGACAACCTTGTACCATACTTGCTGTTTGCATGTCACATTTTTGGGCGGCAGTGCTCGCATTAGTCACCAATAATGATAATAATGATAATAATTATCAGTAGTCATGTCAGCTTTTCTGGATTTAGTGCAAGGTGTAGACAGAGATACTCATATGTTCCAAGATATGTTAGTAAATTGCTGCCTTTGTAGCATAAGTGTAAAAATTGCCTTCACCTAAAAAATGAAAATACCATGAACATGAACAACCAACAAACATAGTTAAGAATAAACGGATTGCCAATTTTTCAAAATGAAAAATAACAACAAAATTGCTAAAATTATCTAATCAATATCAATTCACAATTTTGTGTCATTTCTTCATCTTTTTTTTTTTATTAAATCTTAACTAATTCTAATCATATATATATATATATATATATATTATTTTTATTATTATTATATTTTTTTTTCTCTGAGGTATTTACATACATACCACCAAATTCATATTTATTTACATAACTAACACCTAAATTGGCATTCCGTTTATGACATATTTTAAAGATAGCTTTGGAGCTATGGCACATATGTTGATTCTCACATTCCTGTTGAGGAGCAAATAACTTGCATAGGTTAACATAATCCAACAACAAAAAATGTAACAACTGTAACTTATTGTAATATGTATTTCATATTTATTGCACCGGCATTGGAGATTTCAAATAATGATGCTCTTATTTTTTAACATACTGTGAAGGATACAAAGTGTCTTTTTTCAGCAACACCAGAATTTTTTATGTTAAAGATAGATGATTTTTTTATATATATATCTTTAAATTTAGTCTATCATTAATTTAAATATTTAATATAAAGGAAAATTTTATTTAGTTGATATTGTGTATCTAGGGGATATCTCAAGCCTCATCTAGAAATAAGTTATCGCATATAAGATTTTGTATGAGGAAGTTGGCATATACATGGGATACTTAAAGAGGACTCATTCTTCACTTTGAGCCATTGTAGAATGTGCATTTTGTGCCTGGAAGAAAAAATACTGAATTTTTATAGATGCCTAATTATTCATTCAAAAAATGTCTTCTGTGGTGGTAAGGATGATATTACATAACTACATATGTAGGCATCAATCATAAATTGATCCGGAGTTTAAGACATGTGATGCTGATAATCAATTTATCCATCCAGAGGCACATGAGGTTAGAGTGGGATTGCATATTTATAACACATTTAGTACAAATTTTGATCCAAATGTGGATGAGGATGGGGAAGATGCTGAGGAGATGATTACATTTAGAGATATTATTGTCATCCACTTATATAATTCAAATTTGTAAAGTATAAGTACATATCAGCTTATGTATTTTCACATCTTATTAGTATCGGTACTTTTATCATTAATGAACTTATTTCTTAATATATTTTTTTAACTTACATTGTTGTATTTATACTTCAGGATTGACGGTTGTGTTGCTCTTAAGCTTGAAATTGAATGTTTTACCATGTGTTTCGATGTAGCTCATGTTTCAAAGTCAGTATAAACTTTTTTGTTTCGATTAAACTTCAAAACAATATTAATAAAGATGTCATTATGCAGAAAATGTTGGACTGGAAGTAATGAACTATGTAGTTGCTTTATTTGTTTATTTCTTCCGTCTCTGGAGAGGTATTTAATATTATTGTGCTATCTTAATTGACTTGTTCTATAACCCATGCATTACAATAAGGGGGTTTTATGTATCTATAACCCATGCATTACAATAAGGGGGTTTTATGTATCTAGCACAGGAATCTAATGTATTTAATGATTTTTCATTGTTCATACAATCTAATTTATTTTCATAATTGATTTTGCATGTATTTTTGTAAGGTGAATACAAAATCCTACATACATGCCTCGTAAATCTTATTTATTTGTGTATCTAACATCTAAAATTTCATATTTATGTTTATAACACTTTGGTGTTATAAATCTATGTTTTGAGTTGCAAGCTTTTGTGTCTGGCTGATTTTTATTCCTGTTTGTATATATTTCATTTTTTTGTCATTATCTTAATTAAGGGCTAATGGGAATCAATTTTGTTTTTTTTTTTGTTTTGTTTTCTATCATTTGTTTTTATTTTCTTTTCTTTATGTTTTGATTTGAAACAAAACATGTTTTGATTTGAAACATAACATGTTTTGGTATGTTGGATTAAGATATGATTGTTTTTTAAAACACTCAAAACACCTAAAAGTTATTTGGGTGTTTTCAAAAATATGTTTATTTGTTTTTAGAAACAAAAATAAAAACATATAAAAACACTAAATAAATATGTTCTTAAAAACAAAATAAAAGATAAAAACAAAAACATTAAACAAAATTGATCCCAAAGAAGCCCTTGGTAAAAAAATTATGACAAAAACAGCTTTTGTGGCATGTCAAAATCTATTCCCTTGAAAACATTAGACTTCATTTTCTGTCTGAACATCACATCTCTTATGTTGGCTGACGACATAATTCAAATAGTTTTTGGATTTGTCTGGTATAAAATATTCAAGTACATTATCTGAATTCTGGAGGAAGTTGCTGCATGCTTTTGTTTTGTTGTTTAATGTTCCTGATCTTCTTTCATGGCTTGATGCATCAAGTGATCTGTAAAGCGCATACATATATTTTAAGTGACATTGGTTTTTTTTATAACAACGTATTTGAAGATAAGCCATATGATTAGACTAATTTTGCTCATGAAAACAACAAAATCTATCAGTGAAACAGACCCTATGGAGCAGCCAGAACATTTTGAATCTGATCATATATATATTTCGGTTCTCATATCAGCAACAAAGTTGCAATTTTATATGGAGCTCTAGGAATGAAATTCTTCCAATAATTTCTCCTTGCTCTAGCCGAAGCATTGAAGAAGGTATCAAATTAACATTTTGTGCTTTGTGATAGTATCATTTAAAAAGATATGTGATCACCAGCCTTGCTTTAGCAGATTTATTTCCTCTTTAGCAACTTGTTGCAATTTTTTTATTTGGCACATTTGATGTATCATTACATGGTACACAAAACAAGAAATTTTCTTCTATGGTCATGAGGTAAAAGCAAGAGTAGACGATTGCGTCTATTTCATGAATTTGAATTGCTTAGAATGATTTTATTATAGTTTTATGAAAAGTTATGATTGCTTCTATTTTCTCCAGCTTGCTCCTGAGTTGTGTCTATGGCTGCTCAATTCCTTAGGGGTCCGTGTGATCAGTTTGGCCTGAAAAATGGTTGCTTGCTACGATAAACCTGTATTTGCTAATTAGAAGGTTAGAGACACCCAGAAATCAGGTTTATAGTGAAGTGTGTGTGTGTGTGTATAATATGTGTGCATTCCGTAGTTTGTTGGTAGAGCAGTCTCTCTGAAGGTCAGAAGTCCCCTCATATCAGTGTTCAAATCCCCCCATGTGTAGGGTCTGGTACTCATATTTAGCACACGTAAAGATGGCCTGGGCTCGTCTAATAGCCTTCGGCCTTTCCTTTATATATATATATATATATATATATATATAGACAGACAANAACTAGCGTTTGTTGAGGCCGGCTCTCCGCTTCAAGGCTCGGTCTGTTATCCTCCTTCACGCACAAAGCTACATGTCTCTTCCCTTCCTTTGCACGACTAGGGCACAACGTCGAATCTGAGGTAAGAGATACACATGACTCCTCTCCTTGGCTTTTTCTCCTGCATGAACCTTGGCTAGGGTTTCTACCGTCACCACTTCCTTCTCATAAGCAATCAAACGTGATGTCATCTTCCTTTGTACAGGACAACGTCTCCTCATTTGGCTAGGGTTCCTCCTATTCTCCTTCTTTCTTCCTTGTCNAGCTTACCATTCTCTTTGGTTGTTTGACCTTCCCGCAGGAAGTCCCCTTCTCGCATGAGAGTCGTGACCTCCCTTCTCTTCCTCCGCACAACCAAGCGTTCTACTTCCTATCGCAACACTCGCACAAGAGCCACTCGACTAGCGTTTGTTGAGGCCGGCTCTCCGCTTCAAGGCTCGGTCTGTTATCCTCCTTCACGGACAAAGCTACCAACCTCTTCCCTTCCTTTGCACGACTAGGGCACAATGTCGAATCTGTGGTAAGAGAAACATATGACTCCTCTCCTTGGCTTTTTCTGCTGCGTGAACCTTGGCTAGGGTTTCTACCATCACCACTTCCTTCTCACAAGCAATCAAACGTGATGTCGTCTTCCTTTGTACAGGACAACGTCTCCTCATTTGGCTAGGGTTCCTCCTATTCTCCTTCTTTCTTCCTTGTCTGTCTCTCATTCTCGCCTCTCGCTCTTTCTGATTAGTTCGATCTCTGATTGTTACGAATGAAGATGCTCAACTCCTTAAATCTAGGCCTGTTAAAATTTATTTTCTTAGATTTCATTTTTTTATATTTTTTAGTTATATATAGTTATATATTTATTATTATTTTAATGATGATTACAATCTCCCCTCATATAATCTAATTTCACCGTCTTACCGTCCACTCCTGTTTTGTTTAATTTCAAGCTCCGGACAGGGTCATGAAAATTATTAACTAAAATAGTTGCAATACTAGACAACCGTGACGATGATGTTAATGACGACAAAATTTAGTTTGCTTATATTCTACATGGAGAGACTTGTGTTGTAAATACTTAAAACTTTTCTTGTAGAAAAAAATTGATATGTTGTGGTTTTAATCTCTATTTCTAGCTTTAATGGGAGTCATTTTATCATGTGAAGTGATGCGTTGGTCGAACACTCTCAAAGGTGTATGGGTACACTAGTAATAAAGTAGTGAGTAAGTGCATCATTCCGCATAGATTGAAATGACATGTACTAAAATAGAGATGATTTAGTACCATCAATGCTATCAAAATGGGGATGATGATAAAATTCTAAACTAAATTACAAGCTATNGCTGCTCAAAGAACTACAATTACTATTATTTATCATTGTTTTTTTAAACAAAAGTCAAACCAGTTTCACACGCCAATTTTTTGAAATATTTCAGTGATATAAATATTTTGTATTTTCACATATGTTTTTCAATCTTCTCATTTTCTTTTTTATAGTTGTGTTGAGAGTATTAGTAATTTTGTAAAAAAAAAAATTCAAATAAGCTGTCTCCAGAAAACACAAAACAAACAACTCCAGCTTATTCATAGTAGAGGCAGTTTGGTCATTTTTTCAGAATCTTCTGTTCTCAATAAGCACAAACCAAACAGACAGACATATTATCCAGATCAGCTGCTTATTAACAGCTTATCAGGATAAGTTGGATAAGCTGCAGCTGCCCCAAACACATTCTTTGTGTAAACGCCAATGAGCTGTGACAACACCGCCACCACACTGCTATCTCAAATGCACTGCCACCACACTGCTATCTCAAATGCACTGTTAGACATAATTGATACTCCATTTCATGTACCAAAATTTATAATTAGGCTTCAAAGGCTATATATGGTCTCCTTTTTGTGTGTTATTGAAGCACACATCAAATAGTTGTAGTGAAATAATAATTAGAAAAATATAAAAATAATTAAAAGAAAAGTTTATCATTACATTGAAAAATCATATTTTTGTCATTATTATGGGTATCGGAAATGTAAATAATAGATAGCCTTACGAAAGCAAATATTCAAAAAGATTTCCTAAGATAAAAATATTATAAATATTAATGGATATGTTAGTAGATATATTAATTTAATAAATAAATAAAATATATATAGGATAATTTATGTATTTATTGCCTTAGGTAGATCTGAGAACTATTGCTCTCACCTTCTTTTAAAAAAATCAGGAATATATCCATGCATGGCACACAATTTATATATTGTAATATCTAACATCAAAAATTAATATTTACATATACAACCCTTTGTTGTAATAAATTTATAAAATGTAATGTTATGAATTGAGTGTTATGCATGCAAATATGAAAATTCGGGTGTTATATATATAATATATAAAAATTCTGTTTTTTTAAGTTTACTGTCTAAAGATTTACATACATGCCACTTAAATTTTATGTATTTACACAACACCTAAAAGTCATTTTTTACAATGTATTCCCACTTTTTAAAAATTAAAAAAATGACATTTTTTTATGTGATTTAGGTGTTAGATTTATAATTACATAAGAGTTGGGTGGTCTTTATGTAAATGCCTCTTTTTTATTTTTAATTTTAGTGACGTTTGGATGAGTAAATGTCTCTCCTTTTTATTTAATTAGCATCAGTTAATTAACTAACTATAATAACTAATTAGCATCAGCTAATTAAGTTATAATGACTGATTAGCAACTGTTGACTAACTACAATTTATTAAGGGTGCTTGAAAGAGTTGATGTGTTTCNCGAGTAAAGGTCTTTCCTTTTTTATTTAATTAGCATCAGTTAATTAACTAACAATAATAACTAATTAGCATCAGCTAATTAAATTATAATGACTGATTAGCAACTGTTGACTAACTACAATTTATTAAGGGTGCTTGAAAGAGTTGATGTGTTTCATAAGAAATGATTCTATCATTTTTTATTAAAATTAAATTTATTTTATGTCCTAAGAATCCAATTAAATAAATATTAAATTTGATTTATGTAATGCTAATTGATTTAATCAAGATAAAATATTGGGATAATACTAATAATAAGAATAATGAAGCTACTTTTTAATAATTTTATATTATAATTTAGAAATTTGCAATAATAAATCTGNTATTAAAATTAAATTTATTTTATGTCCTAAGAATCCAATTAAATAAATATTAAATTTGATTTATGTAATGCTAATTGATTTAATCAAGATAAAATATTGGGATAATACTAATAATAAGAATAATGAAGCTACTTTTTAATAATTTTATATTATAATTTAGAAATTTGCAATAATAAATCTGACTTAACAAATATAATTACATTAATTAAGAGATATCCTTAGAAAGTATTGCTCGTGCAAATTCTTAGTAACCTGAGTACTAAGTTTGCTTTCTCGTGCTAGATGCTTCGTGTATTATTATCTCACATCTTCGATCTTCCTTACTTTTTTTTTTCTCGCATTTGCCATCTTCCCATTCTTTTGATTAGTCCTTAGTTGTGCCCTCTCACCTTCTCTTCTTTCATCGGCTCTTCTTTTTTCGCTCGACCGCCACTTACGCTACACCTAACTCTATAGTTCATGTTCGTGTTTCATTCCTTACCTTTACACTCGTAAGACCATCTTCGACTCTCCTTTGATATTATTATTGATTTCTGCCACGTCACATTTCTCATCTTTAACCTGGATGACCACTTACTCCCAATCCTCTGGGCCCTTGTTCTCCTCTGCCAAGTCTCTTTCTTCCTAATATTGTTCGCTCCACAAAAGCATCTTGATTCGTCTCATTCTTATAAATAGTGCCAAATAACATGTACGTCCTTATTGCCTTAATAACATTATCGACGTTTCAATGAGATTGATTAATATTGTCTTAGAGCACAAAAGAAATGAAAAGACACCAAGGGTTCTAACAAATGCCACCATGTTTCGGCCCACAATCGAAGGTGACCAAGGTATTTCATATAAATTTAATGAAGGTTTAGTTAGGAAAAGTAATATTTTTATAAGACTATAGATATTAATATAATTTACTTCATATATGTATCTTTTAGTGCTTTATATTAGGATGGCTAATCACATAATTTAAATTTTATCTCTCACAATTAAAAAAAAGAAGAAAAAAATCTAACATATATATATATATATNGATTTATTAACCCCCATAACATTAAGTATTTATTTAAAATTTTCCTCTTTAATTTTTTTTAATCCTATTTTCCAATCCTTGTGTTTTATATGTTACTATTATAGTTTTATTTTGCGAATTGCTTTTTTACTGTTTTTAGAAAATTCTAAGAAAATTTTTTTTTTTCAACATGTGCTGCTCAAGTGTGGTGGCTGCAAGAAAGTTACGGCTTGACTTTTTGAAAATAAAATAAATTTGTAATAAGTAACATTATTTTTTGAAATGTTGTTTCTTCTGCAAGCTTCACAATTTTTTCTTCAAATATCTATTGCTGCCCCAAATAGATCCTTACATGCACACCACATAATTATTATGTATTTAAATTTCTAGCACTTAAATCAAATATAAATGTAAAATATATATTTTCATGACACTTGTAATAAGTTTAAATATCAACTTTTGAGTGTTAGGTATATGAATATATAGCTTGTTTGTCATGAAAGCAAATTTCACTTTTTTAATGCATACCCCACAATTCTTAAGTATTTACATATCTAAACATCTACACTTTTATATTTACATTTATGTCACTAGAAAAATTCATCACAATACTACTATTATTAGCTTTTTAACAATGAATACAAATTATCTTGCTACTTATATAACACTTATAAATGTAAATTTCAATTTTTAGGTGTTAAATATGTAAATTAATTAGAATTGAGTGGTATGTATGTAAATTTTTCTTCTTTAAAACAATATTCAAATGCCATATTTTTGTTTGAGATTATTCTCTTAATTTTTTTAAGGAAAATTTTCAAGTCAAAATATTTGACTAAAAATTGATTGAAATGGTCTTTTAATTAATTATAGTGTTACTATCTTTTATTTTTGAATAAATTTATTGTATTTAAAATATTTTCAATCAAATTTATGCAAAGTATTATGATTAAATAATTTTTCTTAATATAACTACTCTTCAAATTGTCCAAATTTAAGAAAAAAACTTACAGTGTTAGCGAGT
>JXCR01148129.1:0-10905 GCA_002079205.1 Phalaenopsis hybrid cultivar
AGATGTTATAATTTAAACTTAGATATAAATATATATAATATATTATTATATAAATAATATATTATATTATTATATAAATATATTTTTTTTAATTTTGATGAGTCGAACACGAGCGAACAAAGAGTTGTTCGTGTTCGACTCGTTTATAATTCGAGCTTTAAATACTTGTTTGTGTTCGACTCGTTTACTTAATGAACGAGCCGAACACGAGTTGTTCGCGAATAACGAGCTGTTTTGACAGCCCTAGTGGTGGCAGACGCAGCATAGAGAAAATTTTCAGCTAACACCAGTGCCACAGATTCAGCGGGATGAGTTTATTAATGTTGTCAAAGATTGGTTTATTCCGCTTTCAATCAGATTAGTGCTACTAGGTAAAATTTTCAACTTGACTTAAAAGTTCAAGGCAATTATGCAATATGAGGTAGAATTTACTTCTCTATCCAATATGCACCTCATTATGTTAGTACTTAGGAAGAAAAATGCTACAGATTTTTACATGATCTTGGAGATGAAGTTAGAGTTGGCGTCGTTTGACATAGTGATTTCTCTGTGCTTGTTGGAAGAGACAAAAGAATCGAAAATAAGCTAAATATTTCCAATCAGCAATGGCAATCACAGGCAAACAAGCAAAAGGATTTTGGCAAAGGTGAATAATTTCAAAGCAAAACAATTAAATCAGAAGGTAAGCACAAGCAGCCTCTGGTAGAAAAGCCAATTTGTGAAAAGTGCGGAAAAAAATTTTCGGATAGTGTTTGATTGGTTCAGGAAAATGTTATATATGTGAATAACAAGGGCATATTCATACAACAGGCTACTGACAATTCAAGGACAAGAGTAGCGCAAGAAAATTTTAGAAGGCAGTCCGTCCAGCAAAACTCAAATTTTTGGGAAAACCTTCCAATCAAGCAAAGGGTGAAATTTTAGAATGTAGAACTGAGCAATCAATAAAAACCCTTATTTTTACAATTATGTCTCAAGAAGCCAAAGAATCAGAAGAAGTGGTTGATATACTTCTAATTCAAGATCAGTCTAGCCATTTTTTATTCAATTCAAGCGCATCGCATTCTTTTATTTCTGATTAATTTGTTGTCAGTTTACATGTTGATATTATGCATTTTACCCTTGTTTTATATTTGTTTATGCCTTCGAGAAGTAATTTTCATGCAAATAGAAAACATTTCATGCATGTTAATATTCACAAAAAGAAGTTGCAAGCAGGGCTAATTGTAATATCAATTCAGAGTTTTCATGTCATACTGGGAATAAATTGGTAGGTAAATTATTTTGCTACAATTGAATGTTGAAAAAGGCGATTAAAACTCAAATCGTGTGGTGAAAAGTCATTCTATATCTTTTGTGATCGTAATACACAATCGTCCCTCATTAGTGCAGTGAAAGTTAGGAAGTATTTGCGAAATAATGAACAAATGTTTCTGGCCAAATTAAAAGTGTTGATGAATAAAGATGTATGGAAATTGAAAAGCATTCCAGTTGTTTCTGAATTTTCTGATGCATTTCCTAAAGAATTGTCAGGGATATAGCTAGAACGAGAAGTTGAGATTAACATTGATGTGCAGTTAGGAATATCTGTAATTTTCAAGTCTCCGCACAGGATGGCTCCAAAAGAATTGCATGAATTAAAATGCTAGTTGTAGGAACTAATAGATAAGTGTTTTATGTGGCCAAGCAATACATCTTGGAGTGCTCCAATTTTGTTTGTCAGAAAGAAATACGAATTGACGTGGCTATATATTAATTATAGAGAGTTGAACAAGGTGATAATCAAGAACAAATATCATTTGTCCAGGATCGATGATCTGTTTCATCAATTAAAAGGTGCTATGGTATTTTCCTGAATTAATTTGAGATCGAGATATTATCAGGTCAGAGTCAAGAAGGTAGATATAACTAAGACAGCTTTTGAGACAAGGCATGGGTTTTAGTTATACATTTTGGCTCAACCAATGCTCCTACTATATTTATGGGCTTGATGAATCGAATTTTCAAGCCGTATATGGATCAATTTGTTATTATTTTTATTGGTGATATTCTGATTTATTCAAGAACTGATAAGGATCATGCCAAGCATCTGAGAATAGTTTTAAAGCTTCTAAGGCAAAATCAATTGTATCCAAAATTTTTGAAATTTGAATTTTGGTTGTGAAGCATTGCATCTTCAGGGCAGATTATCAACAATTATAGAATGACCTACTCCAAAAATGTTATGGAGGTACACAATTTTCCTCGTATGAGTTGGATTTACAGGAGGTTAGTAAAAGGTTTTTCGTAAATAACTATGCCTTTGTCTAGCTAATGAAGAAAGACGTCCAATTTGAGTGGACTACAGAATGTGATCACAATTTTCAAAAGTTGAAGAAACATTTGACCACTACAGTTTTAACCATTCCACCTGATACAGAAAGATTTCAAATTTACAGTGATGCATCATTGTGAGGCTTAGGTTTAATTTTAATGCAGAATAAAAAGGCGATAGTCTATGTGTCCAAACAGCTGAAGTCACATGAAAGATACTATCCGATGAATGACTTGGAGTTAGTTGTTGTAGTATTTGCTCTGAAGATCTGGTGATATTATTTGTATGGTGTAAAGTGCAAAGTATTCACTAATCATCAGAGACTGAAATATATTTTCACACAAAAAGAACTGAATTTGAGGCAACAAAGATTGCTACCGTTGGTCAAAGAGTATGATATAGATATATAGTATTGTCCTAACCTAGTAAATGTTGTTGTTAATGCTTTGAGCCGTAAATCCACGGGCAACGCAAGTTGGATTATCACTCAAAAGTCAGAAATGATTAAAGAATTGATGTCTTGCAGTTGAAAATTAGAAGAACGGGTGATATAGGGCATTCACATCAGTTGACAGTGAAACCAACTTTGATTAATATAATCAAAAAAGCTCATAAAGTTAGCAACAAATATCAGAAACTTTTGAAACAACTTCAATTAGGAAAGAGGGTCTATCTAACAATTTATGAAGATAGTGTAATCAGAAATAAACAGCAGTTATGACTATGCGTTGATTCTGATTTAAGAGGAAATCTTACATAAAGTTCATCATTCATGCTACACAAAATAACTCAGTTAGAGCTAAAATGTGTAAGAATATGAAATCAATATTATGGTTAAGCATTAGAGAATATGAAATCTTACATAAGGATGTTGCTCAATATGTATTTCAATGTCAAGCTTGTTAGATTATAAAGGCTAAGCATTAGAGACTCAGTGAATTACTACAATTGTTGTCAATACCTGAATGGAAATAAAAAAGAAATTGCTATGATTTTTTTTATGGGATTTCCTTGATTAAAGCAGGATCACGACAGTATTTGAGTCATTATTGACAAGCTAACAAAGTCAGCTCATTTCTTGTTAATCAGACAGACAGATTCAGTTGAAAAATTGGTCAAACTATACGCCACAAATTATTAGATTAAAGAAAATTCCAAAGGCCATCGTTTCTAACAGAAATAGAAGATTCATGTCCAGGTTGTGGAAAGACATTCAGCAAGTTTTGAGCACACAGTTGCATTTCAACACTGCATTCCATCCACAAACCGACGGAAAATCAGAAAGAACAATTCAAGGATTAGAAGATTTATTGCAGCTTTGTGTTCTCGACTTTGGAAGCAATTGAGAAGATCACGTTCCAATGATCGAGTTTGCCTACAACAATAGCTATCAGTCCAATATTAATATAGCTCTTATGAAGCAATGTATGACAAAAAATGCAAAACTTCATTAAGTTTGGTATCAAATGTTAGGTTCGGAATTAATTAATAAATCCAAGGAGAAAATTAAATTAATCAGAGACAGATTGAAAACTGCTCGGGACCGACAGCAGAAATACTATGACCCAAAGTACAAAGCAGTAGAATTTGAAATTGGAGATTTCATTTTTTGAAAGTAAGGCCAACGAAATATACAGTCAGATTTAGTCAAGGAAACACGCTGAGTCCCAGGTATATTGGTCTTTTTGAAATTCTGTAAAGGATTCATCACGTTGCTCACAAATTGCGCTACTTGTGAATATGTCAAGTATTCACAATGTGTTTCACATTTCAATGTTGAGAAAATGAGTTTCAAATTAAGAATAGGGAATTTCACATGAAGAGATTGATAGTGCAAAAAAATTTATTTTATATCAAAGAGCCGGAAAGAAATTTAGAAACCAATATTAAGAAGCTTAGAAACAGACAAATTCCTTTTTTCAAGATATATTAGAAGCACAAGCTTGAAATTTATGCTACATAAGAAAAAAAGAAAAAATGTGACAGAATATCCCTCTATTCAAGTAAAATCAAAAATTTTGATGAAAAAATTTTATAATGAGAGGAGAGTTGTAACACCCAAAACTTTGTGAACCAAGTAAAGTTCGACAAATTTTAAAAGTACCCCAAAATTCACATCCCTAGAAATTCAAACGAATTATTTTTATAAAATTCCACGCATGAAAAGGATTAATTTCATATGAAGCACTATATATAATTATCAACGGATTGGGAGAAGTAAAATTTGAAAGTTATAATTTAATTAACTTATTTTAAACCTTAATTATTTTCCTAACCCCTCCCTAATTCCCGCATTGTTTCCTGCCAACTCCTCCCGCAATTTCACGCCCATGCAGCAGTTAGATGAGATCCAACGATTGTGATCCTTCGGATTTTCCTTAAGTAATGCGCCCTTCTCCCTCTTGTTCACTTCATTCACTTGGCCGGAGGATTTCCACCTTCGCTATTGTAGCATAGGTCACAAACAGGGAGTCCAGCAACGGTTCAGGAAGTCGGAGGTCTCGACGGTGAGCTCTAAAACACAATAGAAAGGTAGGAAACATTTTTTAACGCTATCTAATACTTTCATTTCCTTCCCCACACTTGATTTAATGTTTACCTCGATTTTGTGCATTTTTTTCGTTTCTGGTAGTTATCGTAGGCGCAGAAAATGTGTCGGAAGTGTTGAAAGTGTTTTACAAGCTTTTGTAAGGGATTTAGCACAAAATCAGCTAAGTGAAATGGAAGATTGAGGTGTTAGGAAAAGTTTGAAAGAAAATAGGCATATCGAAAGAGTGAATTTATGCCAAGAAACACGTTCGAGGTATGTTTTGGGCGAATAAATTATGTTAGTTAAATCAAAAAACGAGCTAGGAATTCATGAATTTCTATGATTTCTACAATTTTCAAGTTGTTTGCTCGAAACAGCGAGCTCGAGATGAGCATGTAGGAACACATCATAGGGTTGCTCCTAAGTCAGGTGAAATAATTTTGTTCTAATTTAAGAAAAATAATTTTTTATAGGTTTTGATGTGGTTATGTGTTCAATATTGTTACATTTAGACTTATTGCATACTACAGATGAAAATCTGTTTGGAATGTATGTATTCAATATTGTTACATTTAGACTTCTTACGATACGTATGATGTTATGTCATACGATACATATGATGCTACTATGTTATGATACATATGACTATGCTTATGATATAAATTATCTGCATGTATTCATTTATTATAATTTATACATGTGATATATAAAATGTTTATGAATGTTTGCTACAGGTGTTACGCTTTAAAAGATGCACAAGGAATATTATGAGTATATTATTACATAAGTGCTTGCAAGTACACTATACAAGGATGTGGTATTTCCGACTTCTCGTGTTCAGACGACGGTACTCTGAAAACAATTATGGTCATATGTGATAGAGCCCAGGAAATCATTGGTATTAGAGAGGCTATTGATAACTGTTATATTGAGGGTCTACATTTATTGATAGTTTATATTGCATTTGAGGTAAGGTGATGAATCATGATATGATAGGACATGAAAATATTTGAGACATACATTTACAAGTGACATTACTATGAAACGACATCTATAAAATAACTTTATTATGATTACATACGATAAATAGCTTATGAACATGCTTTTGATTATACTTAAGATTTCTTGTTTATGACATATATGTTTACAGGGCAGTCTTGACTTCTACAGTATATATTTTCTTTTCATATTCTTTACTATGCTAATATGTTGTAGCTTGTGTGTAGATATGTACAAACTCATATGAGTATGCACTTTATTTTTTTATGTTTATAAAATTTTATTTTAGTCTTATTTATTTCACTAAGCTCATTATTTCTCACTCTACGTTGTTGCCTTTCAGTAAATGGCAAGAAAAATCGCTGCGAGTAGCCATATGTCATTTGTACAGTTTTTTATTTTTATAATTTTTTGGAGCTTGTACAGTTTTTAGAGTAATTAATTTTATTTAAGTTAGATTTTGAAATATTGTATAATTTATATCTTTTTATGTTATAATTTTCTATGTTTCTGAGTATGAATATGAATGAATTATGAAACACAATGGATCATGTATGTTTGATGCACTTTAGTTAGACTAGTTCATCACACATTGGATCCTGATTCTATAAATCAGGATGAGTGTTGGCAAGAATTTAGTCTGGATAAACTATCCACCTGTCACAAATTAGTTGACCCTGAAAGAAGAGGCCATTTGGGGTGTGAAAAAGTCATAGGAGCATAATGAGAAATTATTACACCTGAGTCACAGAAGCATGAGCCTCACTTCCTCTGAAGATCACTAAAAACTCTTTACTCCCAGTGTTTCCTTGCCCGTTGTCTGCTTTATTTTCTTTGTTGTGTGGGATTGTAGATTTTCATTCTTGCACTTGGGAACACGTCAAAATTAGGGTTAATAATTTAGTAAACAAGAGCTTCCATGTCAGTAAAATTTTTAATTTTTTCCTCATGGGATTGATACGCGGACCCTCAAATTCTTATATTACTTGACATGTATACGTGTGTGATTTGCCAACGTGCCTCACAACCATTTTAGCCATCACCCGCCCCTCTCCCTCTTTCTCCCTCTCTCATGTGAGCATAGACCTACTTTAGCCAAACTACATAAATCTAGTTTTCTACCTTGTGGTACTAATTTTTTGTGGTTATTGTATGTTTATTATATTTACACATGGTAGGTGTTACTGCATAAAAGTTTTTTTTTAATAAAAATCAAAACTAATAGTGTTTAGGATTAAGTTTACCATAGATGAGCAAGGTTTTATAGCAGGCTCTTGGTGTGTGATACTCGATGATATTGAAAGGATTCCATTTGAGTGGGAGTTACGATTGATGCAAAGATCTCTCATATGAAAGGGATATGTTTAACGCACAAGATAATATTGGCTTTAATCCCATATTAAATAGTTAAAAAGTATGTTGTGTAAATATACAAGTAGTGCTCCATCATTATGCTTGAACCTTTTATGTTTAAAAAGAACTTGACCACTAGTATATCAAAATCAACTTTGATCCCACAATGACTCGCATTCACTAACATAGATAATGCATACATTCCAAAAGAAGTTGAGTAAAAGACTAATTAAGGGGGGTCAAAATAAATAAAAAAAAACATTAGAAGATGTTTGAAAATTTTATCAAATAGTAGAAAATACGAATAAAAGTTTGGTGTGCCTCAAAAAGGAGGCTGATCCATTTGATGAATAATATAATATGCAAATTCTCAAACAAAATGATGCATAGGGAAGTTGAATGATTGCAAGAGAAATGCACCACTACACAAGAATGAATAGATGATGAGGATTCATAAAAGTAAAACCTAACTAACTAGGATAAGACTAGTGATATATTATGTTTTATGAGAGGTAAGTTGGATCTATAAAAACCCTTAAAAAGTACGCAAAAGAGAAAGAAATAAATGAAAGTTTACATACATACCGCTCAATTCTTATGAATTTACATATCGAACACCAAAACTTTAGTTTTTACATACATAACACCTTATCTATGCACGAAAAGGTGTTTTTCACATTTTAAAAGTTAAAATGGTGGCATTTTTTATGTGATATGAAAGATTTGGGTGTACAAAAGCAAAGTTTAGGTGTTAGATATGTAAATACAAAGAAATTGGGTGGCATTTATGTAAATGACACAGAACAGTAACATGGAAAATCTAGCTGTTGGAAAGTGAAAATACAAGCACTACTTTTGCTCACAAGTGTTCCAGGGAAGCAATGCAAGTTATTCCCCCAAATATCAACGTATTTCTGGCAACAAACAAAGTTATTTATGAGATCATTAGCAGAATAATGACATAACAATTGTCTAATCTCCACCACTGGGCTGCCCTGGAACTATAACAAGCAACAGGCAACTATATTTTTCAAAAGGTAAGGAGCTTCAAACAAGAATAAATCTTTGAGATTATAATACATAACATAATCAGAAAGATGAAATCAAAGCCATTCGACAGTCACAATTAGATCAAAACATGCCGTTAAACTGACATCTACCGGGAAAGCAAATAACTTGCATTTATGAAAAAATAAAAAAAATAAAAAAAATTAAAAAAAAAAACGTGGAACCCCAGAAATCATAAAAAATGACAATTCAAACCCTAGAAGTGGGCAGAAAAGAATAGAGGAGGTTGTCTTGTACCTTCGGATCTTATTGCCCTGGCCGACCTGATACATGCCGTATGCAAAGGCGCCGAAGGCAGTAAGGAAGATGGCAACGGCGCCGGGTCCCTTGGTCGGGATCCTTCGAGCGTACCTCACCGGCGGAAACCCACCCGGCGGCGGACCGTCCTGCAACACAGGCATCTCCTGCACGCTCACCATCCCCGGCTTCTTTCTTATCGCCGCCTCCGTCATCCTCCCTGCGAAAAGAACCACGCCACAGCGATTCTAAAACTGAAAATTAGCTCTATTGGGACGATCCCCACGCCCCTCCGATCGATCACTAGCTCCGTTCCTCTTCGAAGCTTTTCACTCTGATTTGATTTGAAAATATCATATTTATCTCGATGGAGTGGCTAGTAATTTCATTCATACTTGTAATCACATATTTATAACTTATATAATTTTTTTTTATTTAATGTTTAATGTTGTGTGTAGGAACATAGTTATACGTGCGGATTCTAATAATATAACCGTAATAATATACCGGCTCACGGAGGTTATTTCGGAGTTATTAAAGTGAAATCGTAGAGTTTATTTCTAGATTATTGAAGAAGAACTCGTATATTATACTTCAATAATTCTGAAATAATCTTGAAATAACTTTAAAATAATCTTCATGATTTCACGTTAATAACCTCAAAATAACATCATAAAGGTTATTTCGGTGTTATTGAAGTGGAATATATGAGTTTCTCTTTAATAATCTCGAAATAACATTAAAATAAACTCCGTGGTTTATTTTGGGTTATTGACGTAGAACCGTGGAGTTTATTGCGGAGTCTGCGGTTTTACATTAATTTTTTTTTAGGTATGCCGATATAACACACATTGCGATATATTACTAGCAGTCCGCAAGTAGAGCTACGTCCAGAGTCCGGATAGAAACTTTTTTCTGTGTGGGAGACAACAAAAGCGTTCGAGAGTAGAAGATCTACATATCGTACATGATTCTTATGCATTTACATTTCATACATTCAAATTTTTATATTTAGATGCACATTAATTTTGTGTTTTGAACCTATGCATTAATATATATATATATATATATATATNTTAGTAGTTGTGTTGTCAGTTGTAAGACCTCTCTGACCCGGGTTGGATACCTATGGGGACAGCTAACACATATGGGGAGCGGTATTTCTAATACACCCTTTTAATATATGCATGTGTGTGTGTACAAGAAAATTCGTGGCAATAGTGTGATAAATTAACATCTTATCATTGCACGAGAACCCAGCATGCAGGTAATAGAAATGACAAGCAGAAAATACCAGAAAATATTACGTGAAAAACCTTGAAAAAAAAAAAAAACAAGGCATTGCCCTATTAAAATATTTCAGCATGATTTGGTGATTACTGATACAGGTACAAGCCCTTGGTTCACATATGAGAAATGGTTATACAGTCTCTCATGTTTTAACATCAGCGTGCGGAAGGATTGTGGCCCCACAGTAAGGAGTTGTCACAAAAAGAAGAAATCGTCTGGGCTTTAATGCACCGTTTTCAAGGTCGGCATGATATTTGGGATGATGTGTTGCTTCGTAAGTTGTTTTTATGACGCTTTGTCGCAAGGAGTGGGCAGAGGCCAACGGGTGGTGGTCTTCGGTGGTCGGCGACAAGCGACAGCTTCAGAAGCAAGAGGCAATCGTTGGATCGTCGGTGCAAAAGTAATGTTAAACTTCATTTCTTCTCAAAGCTTTAATCTTCTTCGGGCTTCAAGCTCTGTGCCTCTCTTATGAAGAGGGTAAAGCTCTGTTTATAAAATTTAGGTTTTAAATAAGAAATGAATTCAGACCACTCTTGATCGGACACCCTAAAGAGATCCCCTTGATCTCACGGTATTAGATGGACAATGAACTTGCCAGATTTCGAAGCTGTTTCATCTTCCAACTATGCTGGAAGATTTCAAAGGTGGTTTATCAACTTGATATAGGCTTGATTTGACTTGGATTATACCGATTTTCAGACGTTGGGTCCTACTCATCAAGCTAGTTAGTTTGACTATAAGTATGTTGAAATTGGAGTCGTAGATGACTTTTAATCAAAGTTTGAACTTATCTTGCTCAAATAAATTCCTCGAGATCCATGCATTGTGATTTATGTTGAATATTGAAAATTTGTTGATGAGGTATCAATTACCCCTTATTTTTGGGCGAGACCAATTTTGACGTCTATAATTATTGAAAATTAGAACACTTTATCTCGTTATAATACTACTTCAATTATTTTTTTTTAAAAAAAAGGTGGGTCAAATTGGTCTTGCAATTGACAACACAACTGTTTACAAACTTATCACCTAAGGCACACACGCTCGCGCGCGCACATACACACACACTTATATATATATATATATATATATATATATATATATATATATATAT
>JXCR01148129.1:10914-54332 GCA_002079205.1 Phalaenopsis hybrid cultivar
ACATATATACAAAATTTTTAATATTACATCAAAAAATAATAATATTTTTTTAATATTGAAATATACATTTTAAATGCATGGTCAAAACACAAATTTATTGAGTATGTAAATATAAAAATTTAGTTGTATGATGTAAATGCATAAGAATCACGTATGGTTTGTATATCTTTTACTGTCTAAATTTCAAGATTTGTGGAATAAATATAAAAATAAAAATATGTGTAGACATAATGTAAATATACATAAATTGAGAGATATGTGTTCCATTAGACTAATAGATCGAATTCAAGAAAACATACATAATAAAATACTAAAATTAAAAAAATAAAAGATCTAGCACTCAAATATTTAAGATCATATAAAAAATAACATCATTATTAGCATATATTTATCAACATCGAAATATTATAAATGTAAATATGAAAGTTTAGGTGCTAGATATGCAAATACATGTAGATTTTACTAAAAACTAAAGAATGGTCGAAATTGTAAAACTGTGCGGTTGAAACCAATCAAACAAGCCAACGAGCAATTAACAAATTGATATCACAACATTACTACAATCATTTAATTAACTCATTCTCCAAAAAATATTTTGTAAACACGAGCAATCAAACAAATATCAGGCCTCCAAATGCTGCAAGTGTGAAATACTAGTAGAAAATAACAACACAAGCTCGAAAATCAAGAGCTGTTTAATGTCCTGACAATTAATTCCTTCAAAAATTTCATTGGTGAATTGTACCCACATGCAACTAAATCCCTCCAGAAAGCTAATCCTAATTGAAATTAACAAAAGAAAATTCTGAAATTGTAGTAGCTTAATCAACATTTGGGGCATAAAATTTACAAACATACAACATAATTCTTATATATTTATACAACAAACTCCCAAGTATTCATATTAGCATGCATACCACTAAATCTTTAACATCACATAAAAAAGTATCACCATCGCTAACTTTTAAAACTGAAACACAAAAAAAATATAGTCTATTGTCAAATAATCACCTCAAATTAGAGCGTTATTAACAAAAACACCAAAAATTTCACTAAAAATTTTAGGCCAAAAATAAAAAAAAGGGCAATTCTGCAATAAATTTCTTATAAATTCACTAATTCCTCTTTAAAATTGTAGACACGCCATGACAAACAATTGAGGTCATGTTATTGTAGAAAGTTTATAAGCTCCGCTCGCCTCACTAATAAATGAAGCAACTTTTAATTTGGTTTCACAAAACCTGCAATTCTCCTTAACAATCTTTGCAAATTTTGAAACTTTTCTTCCTGATGGAAAGTTGGATTTTCCACCATTAAAATTTTTTGCCAAACAGATGCATTTGTTGCACTTATGAAAGATGGAGTTCTGAGTCCATGAGTTGAGTATGGCCTTCGTGAAAAGGGTGATTTTTGTATCAGTTACGACCCATAAATTTGCAATAACTGCAATGGAGCCTGCAAGTAAGAACTCGAGAGGAGCACCTTGAGGCACATAACATCTTTTTTATCTAAGAGATCCACTGCAACAACCCATCAAGAATGCAGCAGCAAAGCTACTGAGTTTTCCAAAAGACTCCCTGTCTATATATTGCATTCCTGTGGCATAAAAAGAGAAAGGGAGATTTACATACATACCACTAATTCCCTATGAAGTCATATATCTAATAACTATTTTTTACATGTATGTCACCTTAACTGTGATTGAAAATGTATATTTCACTTTTTAAAAGTTAAGATGGTGGTATTTTTTTATGAGATGTGAAAGAGGTGATTGGTATAAAGGTAAAAATGTATAATAAATGTGTTAAATATGTAAATAAATAGAAATTTGGTACTATGTAGGTAAATGTGGTGAAAAAAAATACATAGATAAGACTCGATTACTATGTATTTACATATCTAACGCCTAAACTTCAACTTTTATTTATATGCCATCTTATTATCTATATAAGAAAATATGTATTTTACTTTTTAAAAGTTAAAATAGCTGTAATTTTTATGTGATATGAATGATCTCGGTAGTATGAATTAGGTGTTCAATATGTAATGCACATAAATTAGGTGCTTCGAAACTATTAAACAATTGCAGCACCATTATGGAATATTAATCGGATTAAGACAAATTTATCACTTCCATGCTAAAATACAAGAATTGGTCATGATTTTGTAAAGCTAATAATAATTCCTTAATTGATGAAACATTTCATGTTTTGCCCTATATAAGAACAAAAAGCTGCTTGTGACACCAAATAGAAAAATTAACAAATAATTTTAACCTAAATACAAAAAATATTTACATAGATATCATTTAATTCTTATGTATCTGCATATCTAACTAATACATAAACATCAATATTTATATATCTGTCACTTTAAAGATGCAGCAAAAAGTATTCACTTTTTCAGAGTTAAACAGTAATGATATTTTTTGAATGATATGAAAAATTTAGGCAGTATAAATTTAAGAAGTTTTTGTGTTAGATATGTAAATACATAGGAATTATGTGGTATGTAAGTTAATGTCACACTAAAAAGAGATTGTTTTGAAAGTATTCGAAGAGAGTGTTACCTCCCACTTAAGATTTTGAAACCATTCTTCAAATCCTTGTTGCATAGAACTGAGATTGCCACCAGAATTAAGCAAATAATATGCAAAAAAAGGTTCTATGTTTGGAAGATTAATTTCAAATGTGTTCTTTTCACTGACGTGATAGTTAAGTTTTAGCAAAATGTTGCCTAAGGAAGGCATGCGATAAACCTCCTGATTTTTCAATATTGGTATGCTCTCCGATGATATCATCTACGGTCATGCAAGCATGGTTTAGGAAAGCTCTCAAGTGCAAAAAACTACTTTATTACAAAGAAAATTTTCCTTGCAATCTAAAATGAAGATTATTCAAATAGTGGATAAGGTTAGGATGAAAAAAAAAAGAAAGTCATCTGGTCTATCATCAATGCAAATCTAAAAGAAACATTAGTAAAGTGACAAAATAGACCTCAAACTATTTACATCTGGTCATATTAGTCATATAATTTATACAAAAGCTAAATTTATTCGGTAACTTTTTTAACGGAGGCTAAAATAATTCTCATTGAGATTGTTTCAACTAATATTAAAAGAGTTTGTGGACTAAATTGACATTTTTATTTTGGAGAATTTACAAGCATACCACCTAAATGCTATGCATTTAGATATCTAATAACTTTATTTTTCATATTTTTACCACCCAAATCTTTTATATCACATCAAAATTATAATCATTTTAACTTTTAAAAAGTGATACATATTTTCATCATAAGAAATATGGCATGTATGTTAAAATTGAAGTTTAGGTGTTGAAATGTAAATACATAAGAATTGAGTGGTATATATGTAAATATTCTTTTTATAAACCAGAACTAAAATGACCTCTTTCAAAGAATAAGAGGTTCATACTGACACTCTTCACCAAATATAAGTGTGCAATAAGTGGTTCAATACCAAACCAAAATGTTCATTCTCTATCAAATAAAAGTGATTACATACACATCAAAATCTAAGATGAGAATAATTGGTTGTCTGTTGAATTTCATGCCTTCGCCAGCTGCTTCTGAAATCAAACTCTCAACAAATGTGATGATTGACTTAACTCTTTACTATGGTCAGCAAATGCCCTTGCCTTTGCTTCCCACGACATCCTCCTCAACCAAAGAAACCTTGATAAAACAGTGACTGAACAATGTAGGCTTCAGCAACAATGACAGACTGAGCACCACTGAGTATAACTTTGATGAGATCATTGAGTATAAAATCACATTGGGAATTCAAAGAATTCGATAGTTTCTTAGCATAAATTTTGAGAGATTTGACTTCTAATCTCTCGCCCAAAAGCAATCACTCTCATGGTCCTATACATTGTCTTTCATAGCTCTGCATTACAACAGAAGAAAAAGAAGCCAAAAAACCAATAAATAACAATGCGTGAATCAATTTAGTTTTGAAGATCATAAACCAATAAATTAGAGCTTATTTGAGATCATTTTTACTTCTATTTTGTTTATAAAAATGTTTATTCAATGTGTTTTTCTACAAATTTTTAGTTATTATTTTCTTAAAAAAATAAATTGACATGTTTTTTTAAAAACACTCGATCACTTTGAAATATTTGAGTGTTTTTAGAAACAACTATATTTTATTCAACTAGTAAAATATGTTTTCTTTCAAATCAAAACTTAAAAAAACAGAAAAAAATTAAAAAATAGAAGTGATCCCAAATGGCTTTTTAGTTATGAAAGTAGGAAGTTGCTTAAGCATACCCCAATAAATTATTTAGGTTATGGTCAAACATCCTTCTACAAGACCACCGCTTGTAACAATTACTACGAACATCAGTTTGACGAGTGACAAGATAAGATAGAGAAAGAACTTGCTTCTAAAATGAGCCTGTACGAGGGAGCCACAATGTCAATCACAACACTACTCCAAGGACAAAACCAGTTGGAGACCACATTTTCACGTATGAACTCCTTATGTTGATTAAAATTGGGTTGAAATTATGGCAGGAGTTAAAATAAAAATTTATAAGCTTATTTTTGTAAGAAACAACATTCTGCTAGCATTTACATCCATAACACTCAATTCCTATGTATTTGCATATCTAACATATTCAGAGCTATTGAAAGACAAAACATCCATATTAGATGTAATATTGACGTCATGCAACACACCTTGGCGTCTATTGTAAGAGCGAAATGAATTAAAAAATTGGCAAAAAATGTAAATACAGTTTAACTTCTTAAAAAGTAAAATAATGATATTTTTATGCAATATGACAGATTTGTCGTATAAGTATAAAAATAAAAGTACGTGTGCTAGATAACTAAATATACAGAAATTGAGGGGTAGGTTTCTTAACACCAATAGATCGAATTCAACAGAACATACACAATAAAAATCTCAAATTAAAAAAATGAAAGATCTATCACTCAAATATTTAAGATCATATAAAAAATAACACCATTATTAACATATATTTATCAACATCAAAATGTTATAAATGCAAATATGAAAGTTTAGGTGCTAGATATGCAAATACATGTAAATTTTCCTAAAAATAATGAATGGGTGAAATTGTAAAACTGTTTGGTTGAAACTAATCAAACATGTCAACGAGCATGTAACAGATTGATACACAACATTACAATCATTTAATTAATTCATTCTCCAAAATACATTTTGTAAACACAAGCAATCAAATGAATCACGGGCCTCCAAATGTCGCAAGTGTGAAATGCTAGCAGAAAATTTGTGCAGAAGCTCGAAAATCAAGAGTTTTTAATGTCCTAAAAATTAATTCATTCAAAGATTTCATTGGTGAATTGTACCCACATGCAACTAAATCCCTCCAGAAAGCTAATCCTAATTGAAATTAATTAAAAAAAAATTCTGAAATTGTAGTAATTTAATCAACATTTGGGGCATGAAATTTACAGACATACCACACAATTCTTATGTATTTACACAACAAACACCCAAGTATTCATACTAACATGCATACCACTCAAATCTTTAACATTACATAAAAAAGTATCACCATCGCTAATTTTTTAAAATTGAAACAAAAAAAAAATGTAGCCTATTATCAAATAATCACCTCATATTAGAACTTTATTGACAAAAACACCAACAATTTCACTGAAAGTTATATGATAAAAATAAAAAAGGGGCAATTCTGCAACAAATTTCTTATAAATTCACTATTTCCTCTTTAAAATTGTAGGCACACCATAAAGAACAATTGAGGCCCTGTTATGGTAGGAAGTTTACAAGCTCCCCTCGCCTCATAAATAAATGAAGCAAGTCTCAATTTGACTTCACAAAACCTGCAATTCTCCTTAACAATCTTTGAAAATTTTGAAACATTTCTTCTGGATGGAAAGTTGGATTTTCCGCCATTAAATTTTTTTGCCAAACTGATACATTTGTTGTACTTATGAAGGATGGAGTCCTAAGTCCATGAGTTGAGTATGACATTTGTGAAAAGGGTGATTTTTTTATCCGTTACGTCCATAAATATGCAATAATTGCAAGGGAGTATGCAAATAAGTACTGAAGAGGGACGCCTTGAGACACATAACACTCTTGTTGTCCAAGAGATCCACTGCAACAACCCATCAAGAATGCAGCAGCACAGTTACTGAGTTTTTCAAAGGACTCTCTACCTATATATTGCATTCTTGTGCCATAAATATAAAAAGAAAGATATACATACATATCACTTAATTCTCTATGTAGTCATATATCTATCAACTATTTTTTACATGCATGTCACCTTATCTGTGATTGAAAATGCATATTTCACTTTTTAAAAGTTAAAATGGTGATATTTTTTTATGAGATGTGAAAGATATGATTCATATAAAGGTAAAAAAGTATAGTATATGTGATAATTATGCAAAAAAATAGGAATTCGGTACTATGTAGGTAAATGTGGTAAAGAAAAAAAATTGCATACATAAGACTCGATTCCTATGTATTTACATGTCAAACATCTAAACTTAAACTTTTACTTATATGTCACCTTATTATCTATGCAAGAAAATGTGTATTTTACTTTTTAAAAGCAAAAGTGGCTGTATTTTTTATGTGATATGAATGATCTCGGTAAAATGAATTAGGCGTTCAATGTGTAATACACATAAATTAGGTGCTATGAAAATATTAAACAACCGCAGCACCATTATGAAATAATAATCGAATTAAGACAAGCTTACCACTTCAATGGCTAAAATACAAGAATAGGTCATGATTTTGTAAAACTAATAATAATTCTTCAATTGTTAGAACATTTCCTGCTTTGCCCTATATAAGAACAAAAAACTGTTTGTGGCACCAAATAGAAAAAAACAAATAATTTTAACCTAAATACAAAAAATATTTACATACATACCATTTAATTCTTATGTATCTGCTTATCTAACTAAAACCTAAACATCAACATTTACATATTTGTGACCATGAAGATGCAGCAAAAGGTATTCACTTTTCTATAGTTAAAGAGTAATGATTGTTTTGGTATGATAAGAAAGATTTATACAATATAATATAAGAAGTTTTGGTGTTAGATATGTAAATACATAGGAATTAGGTGGTATTTAAGTTAATGTCAATCAAAAAAGAGATTGTTTTGAATGTATTCGAAGAGAGTGTTACATCTCACTTAAGATTTTGAAACAATTCTTCAAATTCTTGTTACATATAACTTAGATTGACACCAGGATTAAATAAATAATATGCACAAAAAGGGTCTATCTATGAAAGATTAACTTCAAATATGGTCTTTTCACTGAAGTGAAAGTTCAGTTTTAGCAAAATACTGCCTAAGGAATGTATGCAATAAACCTCCGGATTTTTCAATATTGGCATGCTCTCCCATGAGATCATCTACGGTCATGCAAGCATAGCTTAGAAAAGCTCTCAAGTGCAAAAAACTACTTTATTTTAAACAAAATTTTCCTTGCAATCTAAAATGAAGGTAATTCAAATAGTGGACAATGTTAAGATGAAAAAAAAAGAAAGTCATCCGGCCTATCACTAGTGCAAATCTAAATGGAACAGTAGTAAAGTGACAAAATAGACCCCGGACTATTTACATCTAGTCATATTACTCATAGAGTTTATACAAATGTTAAATTAATCTGGTAACTTTTTTAATGGAGGTTAAAATAATCCTCACTGGGATTATTTCAACTAATATCAAAAGAGTTTGTGGACTACATGGACATTTTTATTGCGGAGAATTTACATGCATACCACCTAAATGTTATGCATTTACATATCTAATAACTTTATTTTTCACATTTTTACCACCCAAATCTTTTATATCACATAAAAAAATATAATCATTTTAACTTTTAAAAAGTGATACATATTTCCATATATAGGAAGATGACATATGTTAAAATTGAAGTTTAGGTGTTGAAATGTAAATACATCAGAATTGAGTGACATATATGAAAATATTCTTTTTATAAACCAAGACTAAAATGAACTCTTTTTAATAATAAGAGGATCATTTTGACACTTTTCACCAAATAGAAGTGTGCAATAGGTGGTTCAATACCAAATCAAAATTTTTATTCACTATCAAATGAAAGTGATTACCTGCACTTCAGAATCTAAGACGAGAATAATTGGTTGCTTGTTCACTTTCATGCCTTCGCCATTTGCATCCAAAATTAAACTCTCAACAAATGTGAGGATTGACTTAACACTTTACTATGGTCAGCAAATGCCCTAGCCTTTGCTCCCCACAACATCCTTCCCAGCCAAAGAATCATTTATAAAACAGTGACTGAATAATGCAGGCCTCAACAACAAGAACAGACTGAACACCACTGAGTATAACTTTGATAAGATTATCATTGAGTATAAAATCACATTGGGAATTCAAAGAATTTGGCAGTTTCTCAGCAAAAATTTTGAGAGATTCGACATCCAATCTTTCGTCCAAAAGCAAGCACTCCCATGGTCCTATCCATTTATCTTTCATTGCTCTGCATCACAACAGAAGAAAAAGAAGCCAAAAAGCCAATAAATAACAATGTGTCAATCAATTTAGTTTTGAAAAATATAAATCAATAAATTAGGGCTTATTTGAGATCATTTTTTTCTTCTCTTTTGTTTATAAAAAAGTTTATTCAATGCATTTTTCTACAAATTTTTAGTTATTATTTTTTTTAAAAATAAATTAATTTTTTTTCAAAACACTCGGCCACTTTAAAATATTTGAGTGTTTTTAGAAACAACTGTATTTTATTCAACTAATCAAATATGATTAGTTTCAAATCAAAACATAAAAAAAATGAAAAAAATAAATAAAAATTAAAAAATAGATGTGATCCCAAACAACCTCTTAGTTTTGAAAGCAGGAAGTTGCTTAAGCATACCCCAATAAATTATTTAGTTTGTGGTCAAGCATCCTTCTACAAAACCACCACTTGCAACAGTTACTACGGACGCCAGCTTGACAACTGATAAGATAAGATAGAGACAAAGAACTTGCTTCTAAAATGAGCATGTACGAGGGAGCCACAACGTCAATCACAACACTACTCAAGGGACAAGATCAGTTGAAGACCACATTTTCACGTATACTCAAGGGACGATCAGTTGAAGACCACATTTTCACGTATGAACTCCTTGTGTGGACTAGAATTGGGTTGAAATCCTGGCAGCAATTAAAACAAAAATTTATAAGCATAAACAACATTCTGCTAGCATTTACATCAATAACACTCAATTCCTATGTATTTGCAAATCTAACATATTCGGTAGCAATTGAAAGACAAAACATTCATATTATATGCAATCTTGACGTCATGCAACACACCTTGACATCTTTTGTAAGAGCGAAGTGAATTAAAAAATTGCAAAGAATGTAAATACAATTTTACTTCTTAAAAAGTAAAATAATGATATTTTTTATGCAATATGAAAGATTTGTGATATAAATATAAAAAAAAAATATTTGTGTCAGAAAATGTAAATATACAGAAATTGAGGGGTATGGGTTCCTTAAGACTAATAGATCGAATTTAACAGAACATACACAATAAAAAATTGAAATTAAAAAATGAAGTTCTAGCACTCAAATATTTAAGATCATATAAAAAATAACACTATTGTTAACATATATTTATCAACATCAAAATGTTATAAATGCAAATACGAAAGTTTAAGTGCTAGATATGCAAATACATGTAAATTATCCTAAAAAATAATGAATGAGCGAAATTGTAAAACTGTGTGACTGAAAATAATCAAACATGTCAATGAGCAAGTAACAAATTAATACAAAATTTTTGAAAAGGTATATTTCAAATTAATATTAAATGCATGTCACCTTATCTGTGATTGAAAAAGTAGATTTGGTGATTTTTTTATGAGATGTGAAATAGCTGATTGGTATAAAGGTAAAAAAAATATCGTATAGGTGTTAAATATGTAAATAAATAGGAATTAGATACTATGTAGGTAAATGTGGTGAAGAAAAAAATTACATAGATAAGACTCGATTTCTATGTATTTACATGTCTAACGCCTAAACTTCAACTTTTGCTTATATGCCACCTTATTATCTATGCAAGAAAATGTGTATTTTACTTTTTAAAAGCTAAAATAGCTATATTTTTTATGTGATATGAATGATCTGGGTAGTATGAGTTAGGCGTTCAATATGTAATAACCGGAAATTATTTGTTTTGAAATTATTAAACAACCGCAACACTATTACAAAGTAATAATCGGCTTAAGACAAACTTACCACTTCCGTGGTCAAAATACAAGAATAGGTCATAGTTTTGCAAAGCTAATAATAATTCCTCAATTTTTGGAGCATTTACTGCTTTGCCTTATACAAAAACAAAAAGCTGTTTGTGGCACCAAATATAAAAAATAATAATTTTAACCTAAATACAAAAAATATTTAGATACATACCATTTAATTCTTATGTATCTGCATATTTAACTAATACCTAAACATTAACATTTCAATATTTGTCACCTTAAAAATGTAGCATGATGCGTAAGTTTTGGTGTTCACTCTAAAGGTATTCACTTTCTTAGAGTTAAAGAGTAATGATATTTTTGGTATGATATGAAAGATTTAGACATTAAAAATATAAGAAGTTTTGGTGTTAGATATGTAAATACATAAGAATTAGATGGTATGTAAGTTAATGCAACGCAAAAAAGAGATTGTTTAAAATGTAATCGAAGAGAATGTTACCTCTCACTTAAGATTTTGAAATCATTCTTCAAATTTATGTTGCATATAACTGAGATTGCCACCAGGATTAAGCAAATAATATTCAAAAAAAGGTCTACTTATGGAAGATTAACTTCAAATGTGTTCTTTTCACTGATGTGATAGTTCAGTTTTAGCAAAATGCTACCTAAGGAAACCATGCGATAAACCTCTTGATTTCTCATTATTGGCATGTTATCTCATGAGATCATCTACGGTCATGCAAGCATGGCTTAGGAAAGCTCTCAAGTGCAAAAAACTACTTTTTTCTAAATAAAATTTTTCTTGCAAACTAAAAGGAAGGTTATTCAAATAGTGGACAAGGTTAGGATGAAAAAAAAGAAAGTGAACCAACCTATCACCAATGCAAATCTAAAAGGAACAGTAGTAAAGTGACAAAATAGACCCCGTACTATCTACATTTGGTCATATTAGTCATAGAGTTTATACAAATGCTAAATTAATCCGGTATTTTTTTAGCGGAGGCTAACATAATCCTCATTGGGATTGTTTCAACTAATAATAAATCAGTTTGTGAACTAAAATAACATTTTAATTGTGGAATATTTATATGCATACCACTCAAATGCTATGCATTTATATATCTAATAACTTTATTTTTCACATTTATACTACCAAAATCATTAATATCACATCAAAAATATAATCATTTTAACTTTTAAAAAGTGAAACATATTTCCATACATAGGAAAAATGACATATATGTTAAAATTGAAGTTTAAGTGTTGAAATGTAAATACATAAGAATTGAGTGGTATATATGTAAATATTTTTTTTATAAACCGGGACTAAAATGACCTCTTGCAAATAATCAAAGGATCATTTTGACACTTTTCACCAAATAAAAGTGTGCAATAGGTGGTTCAATACCAAATCAAAATGTTATTCACTATCAAATGAAAGTGATTACCTGCATATCAGAATCTAAGACGTGAATAATTGGTTGTTTGTTGACTTTCTTGCCTTCGCCAACTGCTTCTGAAATCAAACTCTCAATAGATGTGAGGAGTAACTTAACTCTTTACTATGGTCAGCAAATGCCCTAGCCTTTGCTCCCCACAACATCCTCCCAATTCAAAGAATCCTTTATAAAACAGTGATTGAACAATGCAGACTTCCGCAACAAAGACAGACTGAGCACCACTAAGTATAACTTTGATGAGATTATCATTGAGTAGAAAGTCAAATTGGGAATTCAAAGAATTTAACTATTTTTCAGCAAAAAATTTGAGAGATTCGATATCTAATCTCTCGCCCAAAAGCAAGCACTCCCATGGTTCTATCCATTTATCTTTCATTGCTCTGCATCACAACAGAAGAAAAAGAAGCTAAATAGCCAATAAATAACAATGAGTGAATCAATTTAGTTTCAAAGAACATAAACTAATAAATTAGGGCTTATTTAAGATAATTTGTTTCTCCTCTTTTGTATAAAAATGATTATTCAATGTATTTTTCTACAAATTTTTAGTTATTTTTTTAAAGAAAATAAATTATTTTTTTTCAAACACTTAATCACTTTGAAATATTTCAGTATTTTTATAAATAACTATATTTTATTTAGCTAGTCAAATATGTTTTGTTTCAAATCAAAACATAAAAAAACGAACAAAAAAAAAAAACTTAAAAAACAGAAGTGATCTCAAATGACTTCTTAGTTTTGAAAGTAAGAAGTTGGTTAAGCAGACCCTAATAAATTATTTAGTTTATGGTCAAACGTTCTTCTACAAGACCATCACTTTCAATAGTTACTACGAACATCACCTTAGAGTGACAAGATAAGATAGAGCCAAAGAACTTGCTTCTAAAATGAGCTTGTACGAGGGAGCCACAATGTCAATCACAACACTACTCTAAGGACAAAACCAGTTGGAGATCACATTTTTACGTATGAACTCCTTTTGGGACTAGAATTGGGTTGAAATTCTGGCATGAGTTAAAACAAAAATTTATAAGCATATTTTTGTAAGGGACAACATTCTGCTAGCATTTACATCCTTAACACTCAATTCCTATGTATTTGCATATCTAACATATTTGGTAGCTATTGAAAGATAAAACATTTCATATTAGATGCAATCTTAGCGCCATGCAACACACATTGGCATCTCTTGTAAGAGCAAAGTGAATTAAAAAATTGGCAAAGAATGTAAATACAATTTGAGTTCTTAAAAAGTAAAATAATGATATTTTTATGCAATATGAAAGATTTGTGGTATAAATATAAAAATAAAAATATGCGTGCCGGATAATGTAAATATACAGAAATTAAGAGGAATGAGTTTCTTAAGACTAATAGATCAAATTCAACAGAACATTTACAATAAAAAATTGAAATTAAAAAAAATAAAGATCTAGCACTCAAATATTTAAGATCATATAAAAAATAACATCATTATTAACATATATTTATCAACATCAAAATGCTATAAATGCAAATAGGAAAGGTTAGGTACTAGATATGCAAATACATTTAAATTTTCCTAAAATATAATGATGGGAGAAATTGTAAAACTGTGCGACTAAAACCAATTAAACATGTAATGAGCAAGTAACAAATTGATATCACAACATTACTACAATCATTTAATTAACTCATTCTGAAAAATACATTTTGTAAACACATGCAATCAAATGAATCTTAGGCCTCCAAATGCTGCAATTATGAAATGCTAGCAGAAAATTGCAGTAGAAGCTTGAAAATCAAGAGTTGTTTAATGTCGTGACAATTATTTCTTTTAAAGATTTCATTGTGAATTGTACCCATAAGCAACTAAATTCCTCAAAAAAGCTAATCCTAATTGAATTTAATTAAAAAATTCTGAAATTGTAGTAGTTTAATTAACATATGGGGCATGAAATTTACAGATATGCCACACAATTTTTATGTATTTACACACCAAACACCAAAGTATTCATATTTACATGTATACCACTTAAATCTTTAACATCACATAAAAAAGTATCATCATAGCTAACTTTTTAAAAATGAAACACATAAAAAATGTAGTCTATTGTCAAATTATCACCTCAGATTAGAACGTTATTGACAAAAACACCAAAATTTCATTGAAAGCTTTAGGCCAAAAATAAAAAAGGGGCAATTATGCAACAAATTTCTTATAAATTCACTAATTCATCTTTAAAATTGTAGGCACACCATGAAAAACAATTGATATCATGTTATGGTAGGAAGTTTACAAGCTCCTCTCGCCTCACTAATAAGTGAAGCAACTCTCAATTTGGCTTCCCAAAACGTGCAAAACTCCTTAACAATCTTTGTAAATTTAAAAACTTTTCTTCTGGAGGGAAAGTTGGATTTTCCGCCATTAAAATTTTCTGCTAAACTGATGCATTTGTTGCACTTATGAAGGATGGAGTCCAGAGTCCATGAGTTGAGTATGACATTCGCAAAAAGGGTGATTTCTGTATCAATTCCGTCCCATCAAATTGCAATTATTCTAAGGGAGTCTGCAAATAAGTACTAAAGAGGAGCACCTTGAGGCACATAACACTCTTGCTGTCTAAGAGACCCACTGCAACAACCCATCAAGAATGCAGCAGCACAACTACTGAGTTTTCAAAGGACTCTCCGCCTATATACTTCATTCCTATAGCATAAAAAAGAGAAGGGAGATTTACATACATATCACTCAATTCTCTATGTAGTCATATATCTATCAACTATTTTTTACATGCATGCCACTTTATTTGTGATTGAAAATGTATATTTCACTTTTTAAAAGTGAATTGATTATATTTTTTATGAGATGTGAAAGAATTGATTGGTATAAAGGTAAAAAAAGTATAGTATAAGTGTTAAATATGTAAATAAATAAGAATTCAGTACTATGTAGGTAAATGTGGTGAAGAAAAAAAATTACATAGATAAGACTCGATTCTTATGTATTTACATGTCTAACTCCTAAACTTTAGCTTTTACTTATATGCCACCTTAATATCTATGCAAGAAAATGTGTATTTTAATTTTTAAAAACTAAAAGGCTGTAATTTTTATATGACATGAACGATATGGGTAGTATGAATTAGGTGTTCAATATGTAATATACAGAAATTAGATGCTTTGAAACTATTAAACAACCGTAGCATCATTATGAAATAATAATCGGATTAAGACAAACTTACCACTTCCATGACCAAAATAGAAGAATATGTCATGATTTTGCAATCTTAATAATAATTTCTCAATTATTGGAATATTTCCTGCTTTGTCGTATACAAGAACAAAAAGCTGTTTATGACACCAAATATAAAAAAAAAATACAAATAATTTTAACCTAAATATAAAAAAAAAATTCGTACATACCATTTAATTCTTATGTATTTGTATGCCTAACTAATACGTAAACATCAACATTTACATATCTATCACCTTAAAAATGTAGAAAAATGTATTCGCTTTTTCAGAGTTAAAGAGTAATGATATTTTTGGAATGATATGAAAGATTTAGGCAGTATAAATATAAGAAGTTTTGGTGTTAGATATGTAAATACATAGCAATTAGGTGGTATGTAAGTTAATGCCACGCAAAAATAGATTACCTGATTGTAATCAAAGAGAGTGTTGCCTCCCACTTAAGATTTTGAAACCATTCTTCAAACTTCTGTTGCATATAACTGAGACTGCCACAAGGATTAAGCAAATAATATGAATAAAAAGGGTCTATGTATGGAACATTAACTTCAAATTTGTTCTTTTTACTGACATGATAGTTCAGTTTTAGCAAAATGCTGCCTAAGGAAGACATGCGATAAACCTCCTGATTTTTCAATATTTGCATGTTCTCCCATGAGATCATATACAATCATGCAAGCATGGCTTAGGAAAGCTCTCAAGTGCAAAAAACTACTTTATCGAAAAGAAAATTCACCTTGCAATCTAAAATGAAGGTTATTCAAATAGTGAACAAGGTTAGGATGAAAAAAGAAAGTTCTCCTGCCTATCAACAATGCAAATCTAAAAGGAACAGTAGTGAAGTGGCAAAATAGACCCTTGACTATTTACATCTGGTTATATTAGTTATTGAGTTTATACAAATGCTAAATTAATCCGATAACTTTTTTAACGGGGGTTAAAATATTATTCACTGGATTGTTTCAACTAATATTAAAAGAGTTAGTGGACTAAATTGATATTTTATTGTGAAGAATTTACATGCATACCACCTTAATGTTATGCATTTACATATCTAATAACTTTATTTTTCACATTTATACCACCCAAAATTTTATATCACATCAAAAATAAAATCATTTTAACTTTTAAAAAGTGAAACATATTTCCATATATAGGAAAAATGTCATGTATGTTAAAATTGAAGTTGAGGTGTTGAAATGTAAATACATAAGAATTGAGTGGTATATATGTAAATATTCTTTTTATAAATCGGGACTAAAATGATCTCTTATAATGAATCAGAGAATCATTTTGATACTTTTCACCAAATAGAAGTGTGCAATAAATGGTTCAATACCAAACAAAAATGTTTATTCGCTATCAGATGAAAGTGATTATCTGCACATCAAAATCTAAGATGAGAATAATTGGTTGCTTGTTGTCTTTCATGTCTTCGCCAACTGCTTCCGAAATCAAACTCTCAACAAATGTGAGGATTAATTTAACTCTTTATTATGATCAGCAAATATCCTTGTCTTTGCTCCCCATAACATCATCCCCAACCAAAGAATGTTTTATAAAACAATGACTAAACAATGCAGACTTCAACAACAAGGACAAATTGAGCATCACTGAGTATAACTTTGATGAGATTATCATTGAGTATAAAATCACATTTGGAATTCAAAGATTTCGACAGTTTTTCAACAAAATTTTTGAGAGTTTCGACATCCAATATCTCGCCCAAAAGCAAGCACTCCCATGGTCCAATCCATTTATCTTTCATTGCTCTGCATCACAACAGAAGAAAAAGAAGCCAAAAAACCAATAAATAATAATGTGTGAATCAATTTAGTTTTGAAGAACATAAACCAATAAATTAGGGCTTATTTGATATCATTTTTTCTTCACTTTTGATTATAAAAATGTTTATTCAATGTATTTTTCTACAAATTTTTAGTTATTTTTTAAAAATAAATTAACATTTTTTTCAAAACACTCGATCACTTTGAAATATTTGAGTGTTTTTAGAAACAACTATATTTTATTCAACTAGTCAAATATGTTTTCTTTCAAATCAAAACTTAAAAAAATAGAAAAAAATAAAAATTAAGAAATAGAAGTGATCCCAAACGGCCTCTTAGTTTTGAAAGTAGGAAGTTGCTTAAGCATAGCCCAATAAATTATTTAGTTTATGGTCAAGCATTATTCTACAAGACCACCACTTATAATAGTTACTACGGACGTCAGCTTGACGAGTGACATGAAAAGATAGAGACCAAAAACATGCTTCTAAAATGAGCCTGTACGAGAGAGCCACAACGTCAATCACAACACAACTCCAAGGACAAGACCAATTGGAGACCACATTTTCACATATGAACACCTCGCATGGACTAGAATTGGGTTGAAATCGTGGCAGTAGTTAAAACAAAGATTTATAAGCATATTTTTGTAAGGGACAACATTTTGGAAGACTTACATCTATAACACTCAATTCCTGTGTATTTAGGGCCGTAAAAAAAACTCGTTGTTCGCGAAAAGTTCGTTTCGGTTCGTCAGGGAGTTTGTGTTTGATTCGTTCGATAAGTAAACGAGCCGAACACAAATAATTCTTTTTGGGTCAGTTTGTTAAACGAACCAAACACGAACAGTGTTGCGTTCGTTCATATTCGAATCGTTATTATTCAAAATATAAAATATTTTAAAATAAATATATATAGAAAATTTATGATATTTTAAAAAAGTAAATTTTGTAAATTCTAATTTATAATAAATTAATAATAATAATATATTATATTAGTAATATATTAATATAGATATTATATATTTATATAATATAAGTTATATAANAAAAGTTAAAATGGTGATATTTTTTATGAGATGTGAAAGAGATGATTTGTATAAATGTAAAAAAGTATAGTATATGTGATAATTATGTAAAAAGATAGGAATTCGGTACTATGTGGTAAAGGTGGTAAAGAAAAAAAATTGCATACATAAGACTCGATTTCTATGTATTTACATGTCAAACGCCTAAACTTAAACTTTTACTTATATGCCACCTTATTATCTATGCAAAAAAAATGTATATTTTAGTTTTTAAAAGCAAAAATGGCTGTAATTTTTATGTGATATGAATGATCTCGTTAAAATGAATTAGGTGTTCAATATGTAATACACAGAAATTAGGTGCTCTGAAAATATTAAACAACTGCAACACCATTATGGAATAATAATCGAATTAAAACAAGCTTACCACTTCAATGGTCAAAATACAAGAATAGGTCATGATTTTGTAAAACTAATAATAATTCCTCAATTGTTGGAATATTTCCTACTCTGCCCTATACAAGAACAAAAAGTTGCTTATGGCACTAAATAGAAAAAAAAAACAAATAATTTTAACCTAAACACAAAAAATATTTACATACATATCATTTAATTATGTATCTGCATATCTAACTAAAACCTAAACATCAACATTTACATATCTGTCACCTTGAAGATGCAACAAAAAGTATTCACTTTTTTAGAGTTAAAGAGTAATTGTATTTTTGGTATGATATGAAAGATCTAGGCAGTATAAATATAAGAAATTTTGGTGTTAGATATGTAAATACATAGGAATTAGGTGGTATGTAAGTTAATGCCACTAAAAAAAGAGATTGCTTTGAATGTATTCGAAGAGAGTGTTACCTCTCACTTAAGATTTTGAAATAATTCTTCAAATTCTTGTTACATAGAACTTAGATTGACACTAGGATTAAACAAATAATATGCACAAAAAGGGTCTATGTATGAAAGAATAACTTCAAATGTGTTCTTTTCACTGACGTGATATTTCAGTTTTAACAAAATGCTGCCTAATGAAGGTATGCAATAAACCTCCGAATTTTTCAATATTGGCATGCTCTCCCATGAGATCATCTACGGTCATGCAAGATTGGCTTAGGAAAGCTCTCAAGTGCAAAAAAACTACTTTATTCTAAATAAAATTTTCCTTGCAATCTAAAATGAAGGTTATTCAAATAGTGGAGAAGGTTAAGATGAAAAAAAAAAGAAAGTCATCTGGCCTATCACTAGTGCAAATCTAAATGGAGCAGTAGTAAAGTGACAAAATAGACCCCAGACTATTTACATCTGGTCATATTAGTCATAGAGTTTATACAAATGTTAAATTAATCTGATAACTTTTTTAATGGAGGTTAAAATAATCCTCACTGGGATTATTTCAACTAATATCAAAAGAGATTGTGGACTACATTGACATTTTTATTGTGGAATATTTACATGCATACCACTCAAATATTTTGCATTTACATATCCAATAACTTTATTTTTCACATTTATACCACCAAAGTCTTTTATATCACATCAAAAATACAATCATTTTAACTTTTAAAAAGTGAAACATATTTCCATACATAGGAAAAATGACATATATGTTAAAATTGAAGTTTAGATGTTGAAATGTAAATACATAAGAATTGAGTGGTATATATGTAAATGTTCTTTTTATAAACCGGGACTAAAATGACCTCTTGCAAATAATCAGAGGATCATTTTGACACTTTTCATGAAATAGAAGTGTGCAATAGGTGGTTCAATACCAAATCAAAATGTTTATTCGCTATCAAATGAAAGTGATTACCTGCACATCAGAAGCTAAGACGAGAATAATTGGTTGCTTGTTCACTTTCATGCCTTCGCCACCTGCATCCAAAATCAAACTTTCAACAAATGTAAAGATTGACTTAACTCTTTACTATGGTCAGCAAATGCCCTAGCCTTTGCTCCCCACAACATCCTTCCTAGCCAAAAAATTCTTTATAAAATAGTGACTGAACAATGCAGGCCTCAACTACAAAGACAGACTGTGCATCACTGAGTATAACTTTGATGAGATTTTCATTGAGTATAAAATCACATTGGGAATTCAAAAAATTTGACAGTTTCTCAGCAAAAAATTTGAGAGATTTGACATTCAATCTCCCCCCCAAAAGCAAGCACTCCCATGGTCCTATCCATTTATCTTTCATTGTTCTGCATTACAACAAAAGAAAAAGAAGTCAAAAAACCAATAAATAACAATGTGTTAATCAATTTAGTTTTGAAAAACATAAATCAACAAATTATGGCTTATTTAAGATTATTTTTTTCTTCTCTTTTGTTTATAAAAATGTTTATTCAATGCATTTTTCTACAATTTTTTAGTTATTATTTTTTTAAAAATAAATTAACTTTTTTTTTCAAAACACTTAATCACATTGAAATATTTGAGTGTTTTTAGAAACAATTGTATTTTGTTTAACTAATCAAATATGATTTGTTTCAAATCAAAATATAAAAAAATGAAAAAAATAAATAAATATTAAAAAATAGAATTGATCCCAAACGATCTCTTAGTTTTGAAAGCAGGAAGTTGCTTAAGCATACCCCAATAAATTATTTAGTTTATGGCCAAACATCCTTCTACAAGACCACTGCTTGCAACAGTTACTACGGACGTCAGCTTGACGACTGACAAAATAAGATAATGACAAAGAACTTGCTTCTAAAATCAGCCTGTACGAGGGAGCCACAACGTCAATCACAACACTACTCAAGGGACAAGACCAGTTGAAGACCACATTTTCACGTATGAACTCCTTGTGTGGACTAGAATTGGATTGAAATCCTGGCAGCAGTTAAAACAAACATTTATAAGCATAAACAACATTCTGCTAGCATTTACATCCATAACACTCAATTCCTATGTATTTGCATACTAACATATTTGGTAGCAATTGAAAGATAAACATTCATATTAGATGCAATCTTGGCGTCATGCAACACACCTTGACATCTTTTGTAAGAGCGAAGTGAATTAAAAAATTGCAAAGAATGTAAATACAATTTTTCTTCTTAAAAAGTAAAATAATGATACTTTTATGCAATATGAAAGATTTGTGATATAAATATAAAAAAAAAATATTTGTGTCAGATAATGTAAATATACATAAATTGAGGGGTATGGGTTCCTTAAGACTAATAGATCGAATTCAACGGAACATACACAATAAAAAATTGAAATTAAAAAAAATTAAAGATCAAACACTCAAATATTTAAGATCATATAAAAAATAACACTATTGTTAGCATATATTTATCAACATCAAAATGTTATAAATGCAAATACGAAAGTTTAGGTGCTGGATATGCAAATACATGTAAATTTTCCTAAAAAATAATGAATGGGCGAAATTGTAAAACTATGCGACTGAAACCAATCAAACATGCTAATGAGCAAGTAACAAATTAATACAAAATTTTTGAAAATGTATATTTCAAATTAATATTAAATGCATGCCACCTTATCTGTGATTGATAAAGTATATGTCACTTTTTAAAAGGTACAATGGTGATTTTTTTATGAGATGTGAAAGAGCTGATTGGTATAAAGGTAAAAAAGTATGATATAAGTGTTAAATATGTAAATAAATAAGAATTCGATACTATGTAGGTAAATGTGGTGAAGAAAAAAATTACATAAATAAGACTCGATTCCTATGTATTTACATGTTTAACGCCTAAACTTCAACTTTTACTTATACGCCACATTATTATCTATGCAAGAAAATGTGTATTTTACTTTTTAAAAGCTAAAATGACTATAATTTTTATGTGATACGAATGATCTGGGTAGTATGAGTTAGGCGTTCAATATGTAATACACATAAATTATGTGTTTTGAAATTATTAAACAACCGCAATATTATTATGAAATAATAATCGGCTTAAGACAAACTTAGCACTTTCGTGACCAAAATATAAGAATATGTCATAATTTTGCAAAACTAATAATAATTCCTCAATTGTTGGAGCATTTCCTGTTTTGCCTTATACAATAACAAAAAGCTGCTTGTGGCACCAAATAGAAAAAAAATAATTTTAACCTAAATACAAAAAAATATTTACATACATACCATTTAATTCTTATGTATCTGCATATTTAACTAATACCTAAATATTAACATTTAAATATTTGTCACCTTAAAGATGTAGCAAAAGGTATTCACTTTTTTAGAGTTAAAGAGTAATGATATTTTTGGTATGATATGAAAGATTTAGACAGTATAAATATAAGAAGTTGTGGTGTTAGATATGTAAATACATAAGAGTTAAGAGGTATGTAAGTTAATGCCACGCAAAAAAAAGATTGTTTCGAATGTAATCGAAGAGAGTGTTGCATCTCACTTAAGATTTCAAAACTATTCTTCAAATTCATGTTGCATATAACTGAGATTGCCACCAGGATTAAGCAAACAATATTCAAAAAAGGGTCTATGTATGGAATATTAACTTCAAATGTGTTCTTTTCACTGAGTGATAGTTCAATTTTAGCAAAATGCTACCACCTAAGGAAACCATGCGATAAACCTCCTGATTCTCATTATTGGCATGCTATCCCATGAGATCATCTACGGTCATGCAAGCATGGCTTAGGAAAGCTCTCAAGTGCAAAAAAACTACTTTTTTCTAAAATAAATTTTTTCTTGCAAACTAAAAGGAAAGTTATTCAAATAGTGGACAAGGTTATGATGAAAAAAAAAAGAAAGTGATCCGACCTATCACCAATGCAAATCTAAAAAGGAACAGTAGTAAAGTGACAAAATAGACCCCAGACTATTTACATCTGGTCATATAGTCATAGAGTTTATACAAATGCTAAATTAATCCGGTAACTTTTTCGCGGAGGCTAACATAATCCTCATTGAGATTGTTTCAACTAATATTAAATTAGTTTGTGGACTAAATTAACATTTTTATTGTGGAATATTTACATGCATACCACTCAAATGTTATGCATTTACATATCTAATAACTTTATTTTTAACATTTATACCACCAAAATCTTTTATATCACATCAAAAATATAATCATTTTAACTTTTAAAAAGTGAAACATATTTCCATACATAAGAAAAATGTCATATATGTTAAAATTGAAATTTAGGTGTTGAAATGTAAATACATAAGAATTGAGTGGTATATATGTAAATATTCTTTTTATAAACCGGGACTAAAATGACCTCTTGCAAATAATCAGAAGACCATTTTGACACTTTTCATCAAATAGAAGTGTGTAATAGGTGGATCAATATCAAATCAAAATATTATTCGCTGTCAAATGAAAGTGATTACCTGCACATCAGAATCTAAGACATGAATAATTGGTTGTCTGTTGACTTTCTTGCATTCGTCAACTGCTTCCGAAATCAAACTCTCAACAGATGTGAGGATTAACTTAACTCTTTACTATGATCAGCAAATGCCCTAACCTTTGCTCCCTATAACATTCTCCCAAGTCAAAGAATCCCTTACAAAATAGTGACTGAACAATGCAGGCTTCCGCAACAAGGACAGACTAAGCACCATTGAGTATAACTTTGATGAGATTATCATTGAGTATAAAGTAACATTGGGAATTCAAAGAATTCAACAATTTTTCAGCAAAAAATTTGAGATATTCAATATCTAATCTCTCGCCCAAAAGCAAGCATTCTCATGGTCATATCCATTTATCGTTCATTGCTTTGCATCACAATAGAAGAAAAAGAAGCTAAATAGCCAATAAATGACAATGAGTGAATCAATTTAGTTTCGAAGAACATAAACTAATAGATTAGGGCTTATTTCAGATAATTTTTTTTCTTTTCTTTTGTGTAAAAAATGTTTATTCAATGTATTTTTCTACAAATTTTTAGTTATTATTTTTAAGAAAATAAATTAATTTTTTTTAAACACTTAATTACTTTGAAATATTTGAGTGTTTTTAGAAATAACTATATTTTATTTAGATAGTCAAATATATTTTGCTTCAAATCAAAACATAAAAAAAATTAAAAAAATAGAAGTGATCTCAAATGGCCTCTTAGTTTTGAAAGTAAGAAGTTGCTTAAGCATACCTCAATAAATTATTTAGTTTATGATCAAGCGTCCTTCTATAAGACAACCACTTTCAATAGTTACTACGGACATCACCTTGGAGCGACAAGATAAGATAGAGACAAATAACTTACTTCTAAAATGAGCCTGTACGAGGGAGCCACAACGTCAATCATAGCACTACTCCAGGGACAAGACCAGTTGGAGACCACATTTTTACGTATGAACTCCTTGTGTGGACTAAAATTGGGTTGAAATTCTGGCAGGAGTTAAAATAAAATTTTATAAGCATATTTTTGTAAGGGACAACATTCTGCTAGCATTTACATCCATAACACTCAATTCCTATGTATTTGCATATCTAACATATTTGGTAGCTATTGAAAGATAAAACATTCATATTAGATGCAATTTTAGCGTCATGCAACACACCTTGACATTTCTTGTAAGAGCAAAGTGAATTAAAAAATCGGCAAAGAATAAAAATACAATTTGAGTTCTTAAAAAGTAAAATAATGATATTTTTATGCAATATGAAAGATTTGTCGTATAAATATAAAAATAAAAATATGCGTGCCAGATAATGTAAATATACAAAAATTGAGGGGTATGGGTTTCTTAAGACTAATAAATCAAATTCAACATAATATTTACAATAAAAAATTGAAATTAAAAAAATAAAAGATCTAGCACTCAAATATTTAAGAGCATATAAAAAATAACACCATTATTAACATATATTTATCAACATCAAAATGCTTTNTGAAAAAATGAAATTGTGAATATTTTGGATTTATTGGGATTTACTGGGAATTTTTTGGAATTTTTAAAATTTTTAGATTTTTAGGTCATGGAGGGGCATTTTGGTAATTTGGCCATTTTTGTCAGTTTTTATTGAAACTTTTGGAATGAGTTTTGATCAATTTTAGGTATTTTTGCAAAATTTGAGAATTTTGACCAAATTTGGGTCCCAAGGGCAATTAGGTAATTTGGAGGTGTCTAGGAGCAAAAGACCAAGTTAGGTATTTCACATAGAATTGGATAGATATCCATTCTAAATGAACCATCATTGTGAAGATATGGTGTATCCTAGTTCCAATTCAACACCCAGGGTCGACCCTAAAGCCAAGCAATGAAATCCTCATTTTGGCTCCTTATGGATTGGTTTTAGCTAGAAATTGTGAGGATATTGTGTATCCTAACTCCAAACCAACACCCATGGGTCAATCCTAAGGCCAAGTAATCCTATAGAAACTTTTCTTGAATCCTCTCACAATGATCTTATCTATTAAATGCTAGAAGTTAAGATCAATATGTGAAACTTCAAGTTGAGTAAAGAGAAAGGCTTTGAATTTCTAATTGTGGGGTACCTCTTCTAATTTTCTAAGACTAGTCAATAGGAAAGTCCTATGGCTAGACCTAGGCTACTAAAGAAGTTTTCTAGACCTCAACCAAAAGTGAGGTCAACATATTCACAATAAAAAATTGAAATTAAAAAAATAAAAGATCTAACACTCAAATATTTAAGAGCATATAAAAAATAACACCATTATTAACATATATTTATCAACATCAAAATGCTTTAAATGCAAATAGGAAAGTTTAGGTGCTAGATATGCAAATACATGTAAATTTTCCTAAAATACAATGATGGGCGAAATTGTAAAACTGTGCGACTGAAACCAACTAAACATGTAATGAGCAAGTAATAAATTGATATAACAACATNTGTGCTAGATATGCAAATACATGTAAATTTTCCTAAAATACAATGATGGGTGAAATTGTAAAACTGTGCGACTGAAACCAACTAAACATGTAATGAGCAAGTAATAAATTGATATAACAACATTACTATAATCATTTAATTAACTCATTCTCAAAATTACATTTTGTAAACACAAGCAATCAAATGAATCTTAGGCCTCTAAATGCTGCAATTGTGAAGTGCTAACAGAAAATTACAGCAGAAGCTCGAAAATCAAGAGTTGTTTAATGTCGTGACAATTATTTCATTCAAAGATTTCATTGTGAATTGTACCCATAAGCAACTAAATTCCTCCAAAAAGCTAATCCTAATTGAATTTAATAAAAAAATTTTGAAATTGTAGTAGTTTAATTAGGGTTTGGGGCATGAAATTTACAGACATACCACACAATTTTTATGTATTTACACACCAAACACCCAAGTATTCATATTTACATGTATACCACTTAAATCTTTAACATCACATAAAAAAGTATCATCATAGCTAACTTTTTAAAAATGAAACACATAAAAAATGTAGTCTATTGTCAAATAATCACCTCAGATTAGAACGTTATTGACAAAAACTCCCAAATTTCATTGAATGCTTTAGGCCAAAAATAAAAAGGGGCAATTATGCAACAAATTTCTTATAAATCTAATTCCTCTTTAAAATTGTAGGCACACCACGACAAACAATTGAGGTCATGCTATGGTAGGAAGTTTACAAGCTCCCCTCGCCTTACTAATAAGTGAAGCAACTCTTAATTTGGCTTCACAAAACGTGCAATACTCCTTAACAATCTTTGTAAATTTCAAAACTTTTTTTATGGATAGAAAGTTGGATTTACCGTCATTAAAATTTTCTGTCAAACTGATGCATTTGTTGCACTTATGAAGGATGGAGTCCAGAGTCCATGAGTTGAGTATGACCTTCGCAAAAAGGGCGATTTCTGTATCAATTACGTCCCATAAAATTGCAATTATTCCAAGAGAGTCTGCAAATAAGTATTAAAAAGGAGCATCTTGAGGCACATAACACCCTTGTTGTCTAAGAGATCCACTGCAACAATCCATCAATAATGCAGCAGCACAACCATTGAGTTTTCCAAAGGACTCCCCACATATATATTTCATTCCGGTGGCATAAACAAGAGAAAAAGGAGATTTACATACATATCACTCAATTCTCTATGTAGCCATATATCTGTCAACTATTTTTTACATGCATGCCACCTTATCTGTGATTGAAAAGGTATATTTCACTTTTTAAAAGTAAAATGATAATATTTTTTATGAGATGTGAAAAAGTTGAATGGTATAAAGGTAAAAAAAATTATAGTATAGGTGTTAAATATGTAAATAAATAAAAATTCAGTACTATGTAGGTAAATGTGGTGAAAAAAAATTACATAGATAAGACTCGATTCCTATGTATTTACCTGTCTAACGCCTAAAATTTAGTTTTTTCTTATATGTCACCTTAATATCTATTCAAGAAAATATGTATTTTAATTTTTAAAAGCTAAAATGACTGTAATTTTTATGTGACATGAATGATCTGGGTAGTATGAATTAGGTGTTCAATATATAATACACAGAAATTAGATGTTTTGAAACTATTAAACAACCACAGCACTATTATGGAATAATAATTGGATTAAGACAAACTTACCACTTCCATGACCAAAATACAAGAATATGTCATGATTTTGTAATGTTAATAATAATTTCTCAATTATTGGAACATTTCTTGCTTTGCCGTATACAAAAACAAAAAACAGCTTATGACACCAAATAAAAAAAAAAAACTACAAATAATTTAAACCTAAATATAAAAAAATTTACGTACATACCATTTAATTCCTATGTATCTGCATGCCTAACTAATACCTAAACGTCAACATTTACATATCTGTCACCTTAAAAATGCAGAAAAATGTATTCGTTTTTTCAGAGTTAAAGAGTAATGATATTTTTGATATGATATAAAAGATTTAGACAGTATAAATATAAGAAGTTTTAGTGTTAGATATGTAAATACATAGCAATTAGGTGGTATGTAAGTTAATGCCACGCAAAAAGAGATTACTTGATTGTATTCAAAGAGAGTGTTACCTCCCACTTAAGATTTTGAAACCATTTTTCAAACTCTTGTTGCATATAACTGATACTGCCACCAAGATTAAACAAATAATATGCACAAAAATGGTCTATGTATGGAAGATTAACTTCGAATTTGTTCTTTTCACTGACATGATAGTTCAGTTTTAGCAAAATGCTGCCNTTAGGCACACCATGACAAACAATTGAGGTCATGCTATGGTAGGAAGTTTACAAGCTCCCCTCGCCTCACTAATAAGTGAAGCAACTCTTAATTTGACTTCACAAAACGTGCAATACTCCTTAGCAATCTTTGTGAATTTCAAAACTTTTCTTATGGATGGAAAGTTGGATTTACCGTCATTAAAATTTTCTGTCAAACTGATGCATTTGTTGCACTTATGAAGGATGGAGTCCAGAGTCCATGAGTTGAGTATGACATTCGCAAAAAGGGCGATTTCTGTATCAATTACGTCCCATAAAATTACAATTATTCCAAGAGAGTCTGCAAATAAGTATTAAAAAGGAGCATCTTGAGGCACATAACACCCTTGTTGTCTAAGAGATCCACTGCAACAATCCATCAATAATGCAGCAGCACAACCACTGAGTTTTCCAAAGGACTCCCCACATATATATTTCATTCCGGTGGCATAAAAAAGAGAAAAAAAAGATTTACATACATATCACTCAATTCTCTATGTAGTCATATATCTATCAACTATTTTTTACATGCATGCCACCTTATCTGTGATTGAAAAGGTATATTTTACTTTTTAAAAGTAAAATGATAATATTTTTTATGAGATGTGAAAAAGTTGATTGGTATAAAGGTAAAAAAAAAGTATAGTATAGGTGTTAAATATGTAAATAAATAGAAATTCAGTACTATGTAGGTAAATGTGGTGAAAAAAAATTACATAGATAAGGCTCGATTCCTATGTATTTACATGTCTAACGCCTAAAATTTAGTTTTTTCTTATATGCCACCTTAATATCTATGCAAGAAAATATGTATTTTAATTTTTAAAAGCTAAAATGACTGTAATTTTTATGTGACATGAATGATATGGGTAGTATGAATTAGGTGTTCAATATATAATACACAGAAATTAGATGCTTTGAAACTATTAAACAACCGCAACACTATTATGGAATAATAATTGGATTAAGACAAACTTACCACTTCAATGACCAAAATACAAGAATATGTCATGATTTTGTAATGTTAATAATAATTCCTTAATTATTGGAACATTTCCTGCTTTGTCGTATACAAAAACAAAAAACTGCTTATGACACCAAATAAAAAAAAAACTACAAATAATTTAAACCTAAATATAAAAAAATTTACGTACATACCATTTAATTCCTATGTATCTACATGCCTAACTAATACCTAAACGTCAACATTTACATATCTGTCACCTTAAAAATGCAGAAAAATGTATTCGTTTTTTCAGAGTTAAAGAGTAATGATATTTTTGATATGATATAAAAGATTTAGACAGTATAAATATAAGAAGTTTTAGTGTTAGATATGTAAATACATAGCAATTAGGTGGTATGTAAGTTAATGCCACGCAAAAAGAGATTACTTGATTGTATTCAAAGAGAGTGTTACCTCCCACTTAAGATTTTGAAACCATTTTTCAAACTCTTGTTGCATATAACTGATACTGCCACCAGGATTAAACAAATAATATGCACAAAAATGGTATATGTATGGAAGATTAACTTCGAATTTGTTCTTTTCACTGACATGATAGTTCAGTTTTAGCAAAATGCTGCCTAAGGAATACATGTGATAAACCTCCTGATTTTTCAATATTTGCATGCTCTGCCATGAGATCATATACAATCATGCAAGCATGGCTTAGGAAAGCTCTTAAGTGCAAAAAAACTACTTTCTGTAAAAGAAAATTCTCCTTGCAATTTAAATTGAAGGTTATTCAAATAGTGAACAAGGTTAGGATGAAAAAAAAAAGAAAGTCATCCTACCTATCACCAGTACAAATCTAAAAGGAACAGTAGTGAAGTGGCAAAATAGACCCTTGACTATTTACATCTGGTCATATTAGTCATAGAGCTTATACAAATGCTAAATTAATCCAATAACTTTTTTAACGGGTGTTAAAATATTCTTCACTGGGATTGTTTCAACTAATATTAAAAGAGTTAGTTGACTAAATTGATATTTTTATTGTGAATAATTTACATGCATACCACCTTAATGCTATGTATTGACATATCTAATAACTTTATTTTTTACATTTATACCACCCAAAATTTTATATCACATCAAAAATAAAATCATTTTAACATTTAAAAAGTGAAACATATTTCCATACATAGAAAGATGCCATGTATGTTAAAATTGAAGTTGAGGTGTTGAAATGTAAATACATAAGAATTGAGTGGTATATATGTAAATATTTTTTTTATAAACCGGGACTAAAATGACCTCTTACAATGAATCAGAGGATCATTTTGACACTTTTACCAAATAGAAGTGTGCAATAGGTGGTTCAATACCAAACCAAAATGTTTATTCGTTATCAAATGAAAGTGATTACCTGCACATCAAAATCTAAGATGAGAATAATTGGTTGCTTGTTGTCTTTCATGCCTTCGCCAACTGCTTCCGAAATCAAACTCTCAACAGATGTGAGGATTAACTTAACTTTTTACTATGGTCAGCAAATGCCCTTGCCTTTGCTCCCCATAACATCATCTCTAGCCAAAGAATGTTTTATAAAACAATGACTGAACAATGCAGACTTCAGCAACAAGGACATACTGAGCATCACTGTGTATAACTTTGATGAGATTATTATTGAGTATAAAATCACATTGGGAATTCAAAGATTTCAACAGTTTCTCAACAAAAATTTTGAGAGTTTCAACNAACTGAACAATGCAGACTTCAGCAACAAGGACAGACTGAGCATCACTGTGTATAACTTTGATGAGATTATCATTGAGTATAAAATCACATTGGGAATTCAAAGATTTCAACAGTTTCTCAACAAAAATTTTGAGAGTTTCAACATCCAATATCTCGCCCAAAAGCAAGCACTCCCATAGTCCTATTCATTTATCTTTCATTGCTCTGCATCACAATAGAAGAAAAAGAAGCCAAAAAGCCAATAAATAACAATGTGTTAATCAATTTAGTTTTGAAGAACATAAATCAATAAATTAGGGCTTATTTGATATCATTTTTTTCTTCGCTTTTGATTATAAAAATGTTTATTCAATGTGTTTTTCTACAAATTTTTAGTTATTTTTTTAAAAAATAAATTAATATTTTTTTTTCAAAACACTCGATTACTTTGAAATATTTGAGTGTTTTTAGAAACAACTATATTTTATTCAACTAGTCAAATATGTTTTCTTNTAAATTTTTAGTTATTTTTTAAAAAAAATAAATTAATATATTTTTTTCAAAACACCCGATTACTTTGAAATATTTGAGTGTTTTTAGAAACAACTATATTTTATTCAACTAGTCAAATATGTTTTCTTTCAAATCAAAACTTTAAAAAACAGAAAAAAAATAAAAATTAAGAAATAGAAGTGATCCCAAACTGCATCTTAGTTTTGAAAGTAGGAAGTTGCTTAAGCATACCCCAATAAATTATTTAGTTTATGGTCAAACATCANATAGAAAAAAATAAAAATTAAGAAATAGAAGTGATCCCAAACGACATCTTAGTTTTGAAAGTAGGAAGTTGCTTAAGCATACCCCAATAAATTATTTAGTTTATGGTCAAACATCATTCTACATGACCACCACTTATAATAGTTATTACGGACATCAACTTGATGAGTGACAAAATAAGATAGAGACAAAGAACTTGCTTCTAAAATGAGCCTGTAAGGGAGCCACAACGTCAATCACAACACTACTCTAAGGACAAGACCAATTGGAGACCACATTTTCACATATGAACTCCTTGCGTGGACTAGAATTGAGTTGAAATCGTGGCAGCAGTTAAAACAAAAATTTATAAGCATATTTTTGCAAGNGATAAGATAGAGACAAAGAACTTGCTTCTAAAATGAGCCTGTACGAGGGAGCTACAATCACAACACTACTCCAAGGACAAGACCAATTGGAGACCACATTTTCACATATGAACTCTTTGCGTGGACTAGAATTGAGTTGAAATCGTGGCAGCAGTTAAAACAAAAATTTATAAGCATATTTTTGCAAGGGACAACATTTTGGAAGATTTACATCCATAACACTCAATTCCTATGTATTTAGGGCCGTCAAAAAAGCTCGTTGTTTGTAAAAAGTTCGTTTCGGTTCGTCAGGGTGTTCGTGTTTGATTCGTTTGATAAGTAAACGAGACGAACACAAATAATTTTTTTTCGTTCGGTTTTTTAAACGAACCAAACACGAACACTATTGTGTTGATTCATATTCGAATCATTATTATTCAAAATATAAAATATTTTAAAATAAATGTATATAGAAAATTTATGTATTTTAAAAAATTAAATTTTGTGAATTCTAATTTATAATAAATTAATAATAATAATATATTAATATATTATATTAGTNCGCAAAAAGTTCGTTTCGGTTCGTGAGGGAGTTTGTATTTGATTCGTTTGATAAGTAAACGAGACGACACCATTAATTTTTTTTCGTTCGGTTTTTTAAACGAACCAAACACGAACACTGTTGCGTTGGTTCATATTCGAATAGTCATTATTCAAAATATAAAATATTTTAAAATAAATGTATATAGAAAATTTATGATATTTCAAAAAATTAAATTTTGTGAATTCTAATTTATAATAAATTAATAATAATAATATATTAATATATTATATTAGTNTATATAATCTAAAATGTCAAACCCTAAGCCCTAACCCGTGTTCGGCTGTTCGGCACTTGGACCTCCTTTCCCCTCTCGAAAGCCTTCGGTTTCCGCTGACTCCCTCTTTTTCTTTCAAAATCGCGAAGAGCTTGGGGTTGGCTGTTTGTGTTCGTTCTCTAATCTCTACTTCTATTTGTCTTCTATAAAGTATATTTGTAAGTCGGCTTTGGATCGACTAGGCGGTATTTTTGCTTCAGTGCTTGANTGTCAAACCCTAAGGCCTAACCCGTGTTCGGCTGTTCGGCACTTCGAACTCCTTTCCCCTCTCGAAAGCCTTCGGTTTCCGCTGACTCTCCCTCTTTTTCTTTCAAAATCGCGAAGAGCTTGGGGTTGGTTGTTTGTGTTCGTTTAGGGTTTAGTTTGTCTTCTATAAAGTATATTTGTAAGTCGGCTTTGGATCGACTAGGCGGTATTTTTGCTTCAGTGCTTGATTGTTCGATATTCTTGCTTGGTTGCTTGTAAGGCTACGGAGGCTTCATCTTTAAGTATATTTTCTTTAATATTTCATATATATCTTCAGGTTCTCCTCTTAGCTTAAGTTTTCATAAATTTTTTTTTGGATCTATTTAATTTTTTTGAACGATACCAAGGTTTTGACATTTTTTGGAGTGAAATATCGCATTAAAAAATGTTATATTGCCTATAGATCTAGTTTTGTTGTGAGCATTTAGCTCTGCTTGGGCTATTATGATTCCCTTAACAAAAATCGGGATTTACAAGAAATTACATACAGATCACCTGAAACTTGCATCACTCACTTTTGATATTTAGGGGCAATTACATGCAGATCTTTGAAGAAGACACATTATTGTTGGTTTTTGAATTAAATTGAGATCTTGTAGATCTAGCAAGAGCGTTTTTTTTGAGTAGGCCATGGATGATTGTGGTCTGAGGTTTATGTGATGACTAACATGTTGTGATCTGTTCGGCTGCGCTCTACTTGTTTTCTTGTCGAGCATATTTTGGAGGCTCTAAATTAGGAGAAATTATTGCATAACCACGCAGTGTCCGATCCACGGTTCTGTTTTTTTTAAAATTTAGGTGGGGCCCACCAAAATACATTCTGACCGTAAATCAGGTGATTTACGGTTAGGATCAGATGCGTGCGGTGTCCGATCCGTATGGGATAATTTTTCCTAAATTAGAGCTGCTGCATCTGTAATGGTTAATTTATTTCAGTAAAATATGATTTTTTTCAAACTTTAGCATTACATTCATTTATAGTTGTAACTATTCCAGAAAGTGTGTTGAGCAGCTTTTTGTTTGTACAATCTCTTAATTTTAAAAGTGAATTTTTTTGAATCCTTTTGGAGCGGATTCTTCAACTGATAATGCAAATGAATGCTTTTTTACTTCTAATTAATTTCATTGTTCATTAGTGGGTGAACGATCAGGGACTTTGATGGCAGGTTATGTAACATTGGCAGTTGAAGTGAAACTTTGGCAATGAGTGCCTCAGTATATTTGATTTAGGGGACTTATGAAGATTTCTAATTAAACTCTCTTTGACTATTTCATTTTTTATTTCTCGATGTTTTTGGTTTCTGGTTAAGTCCAAGTTCGAAAATGGGCTTCGATAAATATTGGCATTTTTTGTTTCTGGTCAAGTCCCATGAGGATTGGTTCTGTTGCTCATTTTAGGTTTACAGAATGTTGAGGGATTTCACCATGGAGCGTCATTATTTTGCCAAACTTTTTTATTTTAAAATTTTTAAGTTCGTCGTCGTCTTCTTTAATTGGAGGTGGAATAGGTCAACACGAAATGTATTTTTCTATAATTTCTTGGGATTAATATAGCGAGTATTGGTGATTAATAAATTTTCTGCATTAGAGCTCTAAATTATTTTGATGTTTTTTTCCATTTCTGTTGACAAATTTTTGGCTCTTTCAACGACCGCTCTTTACATTGTTCATGTGTTCAGGAGGAGCTTGAGATGAACCGAAGTGTTTTGTTCGCTATATTGAGTAGCTTGGACCTGTAAGTGTCCGGGCTTTGTTGGGTGAAGAGATTTTGAATATTGAACAAAGTTGTTGATGACATTTTGAATATTGAATTGCTTTATGATGTTGCATATGAAAGCAAACAAATAGAGTTATATTATTCATAGTAATATGCAGGAAGGGCAGAGCTATGGTGGTTCTGTTTGTAGTGGATAAACTGATTAAGACTGAATGGTTTTATTTCTAAATATATTTCTGTGTAATATTTACGTTTTTCATGTCGTGCAGGAAATGGCTTATTCATAGTGAAGTTTGACAGAGAAGTATTTAGTTTTTTTTTTAATTTTATGTGGCAAGAGTTAGCTTAAATGAGATAATATTTGTGATCAAACTGTAAGTATCATTAATACGATATTCCGTTTCGTACATAAATAAAGAGGAAAATTCTGAAAAACTTGTTTAGAATACAGAGCTGAAGATGAATATTTTGCATAACTTCCATGATTATAATCTATCCTCTGTCTCACTTCCTGAATACTTCCATTTCCTGCAAACTTCATTTTTTTAGTGAAATTAAAATCTTGGAAGAAATGAGGTAATTAATTATGCAATTTGCTAAATTAGTTTTATGTATTTAGTTTGACAGAGAAGTAATTAGTTTTTTTTTAAATATCATTCATTTTATTGGTTAATTTCCAATGGAATTGATCTTATCAGTCCAATTTTATTTATCATAGATTAAGAATCTTTNTTTTTTTTTGGATCTATTTAATTTTTTTGAATGATACCAAGGTTTTGACATTTTTTGGAGTGAAATATCGCATAAAAAAATGTTATATTGCCTCTAGATCTAGTTTTGTTGTGAGCATTGAGCTCTGCTTGGGCTATTATGATTCCCTTAACAAAAATCGGGATTTACAAGAAATTACATACAGATCACCTGNATAAGTTTTCATAATTTTTTTTAGATCTATTTAATTTTTTTGAGTGATACCAAGGTTTTGACATTTTTTGGAGTGAAATATCGCATTAAAAAATGTTATATTGCCTCTAGATCTAGTTTTGTTGTGAGAATTGAGCTCTGCTTGGGCTATTATGATTCCCTCAACAGAAATTGGGATTTACAGGAAATTACATACAGGTCACCTGAAAGGGCTATTACATACAAATCTCTGAAGAAGACGCATTATTATTGGTTTTTGAATTAGATTGAGATCTTGTAGATCTAGCAAGAGCATTTTTTTGAGTAGGCCATGGATGATTGTGGTCTGAGGTGTATGTGATGACTAACATGTTGTGATCTGTTCGGCTGCGCTCTACTTGTTTTCTTGTCGAGCATAGTTTGGAGGCTCTAAATTAGAGCTGCTGCATCTGTAATGGTTAATTTATTTCAATAAATATGATTTTTTTCAAACTTCAGCATTACATTCATTTATAGTTGTAACTATTCCAGAAAGTGTGTTGGGCAGCTTATTGTTTGTACAATCTCCTAATTTTACAAGTGAATTTTTTTGAATCCTTTTGGAGCGGATTGTTTAACTGATAATGCAGATGAATGCTTTTTAGTTCTAATTAATTTCATTGTTCATTAGTGGGTGAACGATCAGGGACTTTGATGACAGTTTATGTAATATTGGCAGTTGGCAATGAGTGCCTTAGTATAATTGCTTTAGGAGATTTATGGAGATTTTTAGATTAACTCTCTTTGACTATTTTGTTTTTTATTTCTTGATGTTTTTGGTTTCTGGTTAAGTCCAAGTTCGAAAATGCGACAAATATTGGCATTTTTTGTTTCTGGTTAAGTCCCCTGAGGATTGGTTCTGTTGCTCATTTTAGGTTTACAGATTGTTGAAGGATTTCTCCATGGAGCGTCATTATTTTGCCAAACTTTTTTATTTTAAAATTTTCAAATTCGTCGTCGTCTTCTTTAATTGTAGGAAGAATAGGTCAACACGAAATGGATTTTTTTATAATTCCTTGGGATTAATATAGAGAATATTGGTGATTGATACATTTCCTGCATTAGAGCTCTAAATTATTTTGATGCTTTTTTCCATTTCTGTTGACAAATTATTGGCTCTTTCAACGACTGCTCTTTACATTGTTCATGTGTTCAGGAGGAGCTTGAGATGAACCAAAGTGTTTTGTTCGCTATATTGAATAGCTTGGACCTGTAAGTGTTCGGGCTTTGTTGGGTGAAGAGATTTTGAATATTGAACAAAGTTGCAGATGACATTTTGAATATTGAATTGCTTTATGATGTTGCATATGAAAGCAAACAAATATTCATAGCAATATGCAGGAACGACAGAGCTATGGTGGTTCTTTTTGTAGTGGATAAACTGATTAAGGCTGATTGGTTTTATTTCTAAATATATTTCAGTGTAATATTCATGTTTTTCATGTGGTGCAGGAAAGGGCATGCATAGTGAAGTTTGACAGAGAAGTGCTTAGTTTTTTTTTTAAATTTTATGTGGCAAGAGTTAGCTTAAAAGAGGTAATATTGATCAAAATGTAAGTATCATTAATATGATCTTCCGTCCCTGTATATAAATAAAGAGGAAAATTCTGAAAAGCTTGTTCAGAATACATAGCTGAAAATGGATATTTTGCATAACTTCCATGATTATAATCTATTCTCTGTCTCACTTCATGAATACTTCCATTTCCTGCAAACTTCATTTTATTAGTGAAATTAAAATCTTGGAAGAAATGAGGTAATTAATTATGCAATTTGCTAAATTAGTTTTATGTATCTAGTTTGACAGAGAAGTAATTAGTTTTTTTTTAAATCTCATCCATTTTATTCGTTAATTTCCAATGGAATTGATCTTATCAGTCCAATTTTATTTATCATAGATTAAGAATCTTTTTCAAGATGTCAGTTTGCTTCAGAACAATTCTATGGATTTGGTGGTTCCACACCTCCAAACACTTTTAATGATGATGAAAGGGTATGTTACATTGATTCTTTAGTTGAAGTTATTGAATGGANAAACAATTCTATGGATTTGGTGGTTCCGCACCTCCAAACACTTTTAATGATGATGAAAGGGCATGTTACATTGATTCTTTAGTTGAAGTTATTGAATGGAGTTTTGTTTATACTGTTAACTTTATGGAATATTTACATACATGCTGGTGTGCCACTTAATTCCTATATATTTACTATCTAACATTTAAATCACAATTTTTACATATGTCACCTTTCTTATACTGTTAACAATTGTAATGGCAAAAATTTATTTATTAGACATGTGTATACATAGGAATTAAGTGGGTATGTGTGTAAATCTTCCTTTTTTATTGTATGTTTTAAATTTTACCAAACTGGCATATACTGGTAAAGCATGTATTTTCCTGGATCAGGATACATGAAGGAAAGGAGTAGCATTGTTGTTATAGGACTTAGTGTTCATGCTGCGCCTGTGTAGATGCGAGAAAAGCTTGTTCTTCTTGAAGCTCAGTGGCCCCGCACCATTGGAGAGCTATGCAACCTGAACCATATAGAGGAAGCGGCTGTTCNATAACATTTAAATCACAATTATTACATGTCACCTTTCTTATACTGTTAACAATTGTAATGGCAAAAAATTATTTATTAAACATGTGTATACATAGGAATTAAGTGGGTATGAATGTAAATCTTCCTTTTTTATTGTATGTTTTAAATTTTACCAAACTGACATATACTGGTAAAGCGTGTATTTTCCTGGATCAGGATACATGGAGGAAAGGAGTAGCATTGTTGTTATAGGACTTAGTGTTCATACTGCACCTGTGTAGATGCGAGAAAAGCTTGTTGTTCTTGAAGCTCAGTGGCCCCGCGCCATTGGAGAGCTATGCAACCTGAACCATATAGAGGATGCGGCTGTTCTTAGCACCTGCAAGGCTGCAATCGAATAGAGATTTTGAGAAAAGATAATTAATAGAGCAGAGCATGTTTATAAAAGCACGAGCAACCAAAATAAGGTAAATCTAACTGCATTAACCATTTTCTTTTATGTAGTAACTATCATTTATATTTGAATAATTAAATATTAATTATAGAAATGAAAATATAAAAAAAAATTGATCAACATCGACCAACTGTTTGTTTTAAACTTAAAAATTACTATTTTTTTATGTAGTAACTATCATTTATATTTGAATAATTAAATATTAATTATAAAAATGAAAATATAAAAAATTTTGATTAACATTGACCAGCTGTCTGTTCTAAACTTGAAAATTTCTAAGTGGCAGACCAGGTTGTGAAAAAACATATCTTTAGAAATCAATATAAAAGATTTTATTCTATATTTTAGCTTTAACATAGTGGGTAAAATCATGCACCCTAAGTTGTTTCTCAATTGAAAAAACTTAATGGTAGCAAAATCACGGTGGATGATTTTACGAAGAATTAAATTCATGCAGGCTATTATACTCTTGTTTATAGTTTTGTGCACAAAAGGTCATTGGCTACATAATTTGTTTATTTAAGATGAAGGCAATAAATTACAAAATATCAAAAGAACAGTAATTGTCAAATATTGCTTTTTTAATAAAAATAAATCAAGTTTGTCTCCTACATGCTGCTTAAACTGCAACAAATTAATTTAGAAGAATAAGAAAATAAAAAATGCAACAAACTATATAAACCTTCGCCTAGCATCTTGTTCTGTTCCGCCTATCATCTTGTTCTATAAATGAGCATGACTTGAAAATTTTCTAAAATAAACAAACATTTGATTGAAAGACAAGTTAGAGATTTATGATTTTGTATGCGCACAAAATTTCAATGGACAACCTAGTGCATTCTTAATTATGCACCTTATAAGCCTTGAAATTGCATTCCTTTTCTCTAAGAAAAGAAAGACATTGATAGTTCACAATTGAACCAATAGAAGTTTGATGAAAAAATGCAGCCCAATGGCTTAAAGAAAGTGATCCTTGTGAGCGAAAAGGTGGAGGAATGGAGCCTCTACAGTTAATAGTAAGATCAGTGACACAATGAGTCGAGACACCTGCGCTAGAGAAAATAAACTCTTTGTTATTCATAATTTAAGAAATGTACAAGTTGGCAATGCTAGAAGAGATATAGGACTTGGTTTAGGGGAAAGTATATTTTTCCAAAATTAACAATGCTGTCAGTATATTTTCACTAACCTTTTGAAAAAGTGGTGGGATCTCTCGGCATAGTATGAAGGCCATTAATGATCATGAAATGATGACTTGCATCTGTACATTTGAGAGTGAACAACATTTGGTGCTGGAAAGCGGAAGCGATAAAAGTTAGCTTCGTGATAACTAAAAAAGGGAATCAAATTTGTAGCAAACAGACCAAAACACAAACTTAAATAATCACATCATGTGTTATGGATGAAAATATTTCAAAAATAACCAGCTCATATTGTACAGTAAANGGAAAAAAGAAGAAGAAAATTTGCATAATATGTAACAAACTTGTAAAATACTTTCAAGATAACAACCAAGAATGATCCAAGGGTTAAGAGAACTTTTCAGGTTAATTATGTTTCGTCAAACCTTATTGATAGCTGATCCAATCAACTCAAGATAAAGATGATCCTGTTCACCATTGGTTTCTATTGAAGATTCTATAAGTTCTACAGGTCTCTTGTTGGACAAGAGAAACTGTCCCAAAGACTTTATATTAGCATATTAAAACCCCTACTCCAAAAACTATCTATGTTAGTGATGACATATTTACCAATTTATTATTATTATTTTTAATGTTTAATATTAAACTACATAGAAAAATCACGCTAAACATTGAAGGNATAGCCATGGAAATTAGCATCAAAGCAAGGCTTTCCATCAAACAGCACAGAGATGCATTGCCAAGATACACCATGTACTTCACGTGCATCCTGTTTTTCACAAGGTGCCTCCAAAGATTTTGCTAAATAAAAAAACAGAAAGGAATAAACAGTCAGATAAATACACAAAAGAAAAAATAGCTCATCTTGCCAAGGCATTTTTATGAGAAAAATACATTCCAATTTTCAGTAAAAGCCTTGATAAAGACGTCTTCCTAACATTGCCATTTAAAATGAATAAAATTCTGCATGGTACCCTTTTTTTATCATTTTGAGGCAAAGACATCTCAAACATTCAACTTTAGTAAAAACTCCTCCATCGGAGCATCCAAAATCAAATGAACAAATACCAATGTGACAGCACGGTTGATATTGCCGAGCTCTGTTGCTCAACTTTCAAAGAATCAAAATTATTTTCTAAAAAAGAACTAATTTCCTGTCACTCTCCAATGGATGTAATTTAGCGTTGTTTATGACAATATGTCTGGTGTCTTCAAGATGAAATTTTCTTAGAGATTCGCAAGTCCTATATTGTTTTCAGGAACCAATAAATTAACTTCAACATTATCATTACTTAGTTTTCTCAAAACTGATCTATAGATATCAAGAGCATGAGACTAGACATGGGAACCTTTATTCAAGCGTTCGTCGATTAATCTGTAAATTGCATATCAATTGTAACTTCAGAAATCAGCATGCAATGCCTGCAAGAAATTATGATGTCATTTTCCTATAAGAGCTTTCGAGCAATGTTAAATTCTTCTTCTGTCAAATCCTAGAACAACTTATGGTACAACTGATCTGAAGAATGAAAAAAAGAAAAAAAATGTTGGTCAAAACAACCAATATTTCTTTGGATTTCAAGCAAACGAATAAAATGAAGAATGCATGGCAAATACCTTGAACACAATTGAAAGCAATTTGTAAATGTGGAAAAGACTGTAAAAAGGATAATATTTTTACTTAAAAGAAATATGTTTTTGCTTGAACCCAGTCTCTCCCATTTCTTCATGGAAAATCCCAACCTGAAAAAAAAAATCTATGCATTTGTTATTAGTGAAAGGAAAAAAAAAAGAAGAAAATTTGCATAATATGTAACAGACCTGTAAAATACTTTCAAGATAGCAACCAAGATGATCTAAGGGCTAAGAGAACTTTTCAGGTTAATTATGTTTCGCCAAACCTTATTGATAGCTGATCCAATCAACTCAAGATAAAGATGATCCTGTTCACTATTGGTTTCTATTAAAGATTCTATAAGATCTACAGGTCTCTTGTTGGACAAGAGAAACTGTCCCAAAGACTTTATATTAGTATATTAAAACCCCTACTCCAAAGAATGAAATGATTTTTTTTGTTTGACAAATATACTACAATTTGACTGAAAGACTTTTAGTAGGTGAAAGAGTACTTGAGTTAATTAATCTTTGCAAACACATTTAACAATACAACTTTAATTAAATCTTGTTACATTTCTGCATCTGTCTGCCACCGTTCATCGCTATTGATATATAATGGATTTTTTTCATCACTTGCTATTTTTTTTTAATGTCCTCCAATGTTTAACGTGATTTTCCTATGTAGTTTAATATTAAACATTAAAAATAATAATAATAAATTAGTAAATATGCCATCACTAACATAGATAGTTTTTGGAGTAGGGGTTTTAATATGCTAATATAAAGTCTTTGGGACAGTTTCTCTTGTCCAATAAGAGACCTGTAGAACTTATAGAATCTTCAATAGAAACCAATGGTGAACAGGATCATCTTTATCTTGAGTTGATTGGATCAACTATCAATAAGGTTTGGCGAAACATAATTAACCTGAAAAGTTCTCTTAGCCTTTGGATCATTCTTGGTTGTTATCTTGAAAGTATTTTACAGGTCTGTTACATATTATGCAAATTTTCTTCTTTTTTTTTCCTTTCACTGATGACAACTGCATAGATTTTTTTTTCAGGTTGGATTTTCCATGAAGAAATGGAAGAGACTGGGTTCAAGCAAAAACATATTTCTTTTAAGTAAAAAGATTATCCTTTTTACAGTCTTTTCCACATTTACAAATTACTTTCAATTGTGTTCTAGGTATTTGCCATGCATTCTTCATTTTATTCGTTTGCTTGAAATCCAAAGAAATATTGGTTGTTTTGACCAACATTTTTTTTCTTTTTTTCATTCTTCAGATCAGTTGTACCATAAGAAGTTGTTNATGTGCTTCTCCAATTGACTCAGATTTGGTTTCAACGATTTTGCAATTTCCTGATAATAATATCAAACTATTTTGCTTCCTAGACATAGTGTTTGACGTGTTTTTCATTCTCTTTGTTGATGTTCATCCAAATTTTTTTAATTTGTGATTCTATTTTGAATGAAGAAAATGTTCAACAAATTAAAGGTTTTCATAGCTGTAAACTGACAGTGGAGGGAGTTAAAGTGACTGTGTCATCCCTTCTTTTAGATGCCAGGTCTTTTATTAAACTTAAAGCATATGTGTCTTTCATGCCTCTGAATAGCATGTTGATCTTTCATAGTAATCTTTGTACTTATTTTGGTTTTAGGATACTGCAAAGAATGAAATGATTTTTTTTGTTGGACAAATATACTACAATTTGGCTGAAAGACTTTTAGTAGGTGAAAGAGTACTTGAGTTAATTAATCTTTGCAAACACATTTAACAATACTTTAATTAAATCTTGTTACATTTCTGCATCTGTCTGCCATCGTTCATCGCTATTGACATCTAATGGATTTTTTTCATCACTTGCTATTTTTTTTAGTGACCTTCAATGTTTAGCGTGATTTTTCTATGTAGTTTAATATTAAACATTAAAAATAATAATAATAAATTGGTAAATATGTCATCACTAACATAGATAGTTTTTGGAGTAGGGGTTTTAATATGCTAATATAAAGTCTTTGGGACAGTTTCTCTTGTCCAACAAGAGACCTGTAGAACTTATAGAATCTTCAATAGAAACCAATGGTGAACAGGATCATCTTTATCTTGAGTTGATTGGATCAGCTATCAATAAGGTTTG
>JXCR01148129.1:60237-81246 GCA_002079205.1 Phalaenopsis hybrid cultivar
TTTATTTAAGATGAAGGCAATAAATTACAAAATATCAAAAGAACAGTAATTGTCAAATATTGCTCTTTTAATCAAAATAAATCAAGTTTGTCTCCTACATGCTGCTTAAACTGTAACAAAATAATTTAGAAGAATAAGAAAATAAAAAATTGCAACAAACTATATAAACCTCCGCCTAGCATTTTGTTCTGTTCCGCCTATCATCTTGTTCTATAAATGAGCATGACTTGAAAATTTTCTAAAATAAACAAACATTTGATTAAAAGACAAGTTAGAGATTCATGATTTTGTAGGCGCACACAATTTCAATGGACAACCTAGTGCATTCTTAATTATGCACCTTATAAGCCTTGAAATTGCATTCCTTTTCTCTAAGAAAAGAAAGATATTGATAGTTCACAATTGAATCAATAGAAGTTTGATGAGAAAATGCAGCCCAATGGCGTAAAGAAAGTGATCCTTGTGAGCAATAAGGTGGAGGAATGGAGCCTCTACAGTTAATAGTAAGATCAGTGACACAATGAGTCTAGACACCTGCGCTAGAGAAAATAAACTTTGTTATTCATAATTTAAGAAATGTAAAAGTTGGCAATACTACGGAGAGATATAGGACTTGGTTTAGGGAAAAAGTATATTTTTCCAAAATTAACAATGCTGTCAATATGTTTTCACTAACCTTTTGAAAAAGTGGTGGGATCTCTCGGCATAGTATGAAGGCCATTAATGATCATGAAATGATGACTTGCATCTGTACATTTGAGAGTGAACAACATTTGGTGCTGGAAAACGGAAGTGATAAAAGTAAGCTTCGTGAATAACAAAAAAAAAGGGAATCAAATTTGTAGCAAACAGACCAAAACACAACTTAAATAATCACATCATGTGTTATGGATGAAAATATTTCAAAAATAACCAGCTCATATTGTACAGTAAAGCAGCACATTCAGCAGAAAAAATGTACCCTATATTATTGTCCCCCATTAACTTGAACAAATTTAAATCATAGCCATGGAAATTAGCATCAAAGGCTTTCCATCAAACAGCACAGAGATGCATTGCCAAGATACACCATGTACTTCACGTGCATCCTGTTTTTCACAAGGTGCCTCCAAAGATTTTGCTAAATAAAAAAAACAGAAAGGAATAAACAGTCAGATAAACACACAACAGAAAAAATAGCTCATCTTGCCAAGGCATTTTCATGAGAAAAATACATTCCAATTTTCAGTAAAAGTCTTGATAAAGACGTCTTCGCTGACATTGCCATTTAAAATGAATAAAATTCTGCATGGTACCCTCTTTTATCATTTTGAGGCAAAGACATCTCAAGCATTCAACTTTAGTAAAAACTCCATCGGAGCATCCAAAATCAAATGAACAAATACTAATGTGACAGCACAGTTGATATTGCTGAGCTCTGTTGCTCAACTTTCAAAGAATCAAAACTATTTTCTAAAAAAGAACAAGTGTGACAAGAACTAATTTCCTGTCACTCTCCAATGGATGTAATTTAGCGTTGTTTATGACAATATGTCTGGTGTCTTCAAGATGGAATTTTCTTAGAGATTCGCAAGTCCTATATTGTTTCCAGGAACCAATAAAATAACCTTCAACATTATCATTACTTAGTTTTCTCAAAACTGATCTATAGATATAAAGAGCATGAGACTGAACATGGGAACCTTTATTCAAGCGTTCGTCGATAAATCTGTAAATTGCATATCAATTGTAACTTCAGAAATCAACATGCAATGCTTGCAAGAAATTATGATGTCATTTTCCTATAAGAGCTTTCGAGCAATGTTAAATTCTTCTTCTGTCAAATCCCAGAACAACTTCTTATGGTACAACTGATCTGAAGAATAAAAAAAAGAAAAAAAATGTTGGTCAAAACAACCAATATTTCTTTGGATTTCAAGCAAACGAATAAAATGAAGAATGCATGACAAATACCTAGAACACAATTGAAAGCAATTTGTAAATGTGGAAAAGACTGTAAAAAGGATAATCTTTTTACTTAAAAGAAATATGTTTTTGCTTGAACCCAGTCTCTCCCATTTCTTCATGGAAAATCCCAACCTGAAAAAAAAATCTATGCATTTGTTATTAGTGAAAAGAGAAAAAAAGAAGAAAATTTGCATAATATGTAACAGACCTGTAAAATACTTTCAAGATAACAACCAAGAATGATCCAAGGGCTAAGAGAACTTTTCAGGTTAATTATGTTTCGCCAAACCTTATTGATAGCTGATCCAATCAACTCAAGATAAAGATGATCCTGTTCACCATTGGTTTCTATTGAAGATTCTATAAGTTCTACAGGTCTCTTGTTGGACAAGAGAAACTGTCCCAAAGACTTTATATTAGCATATTAAAACCCCTACTCCAAAAACTATCTATGTTAGTGATGACATATTTACCAATTTATTATTATTATTTTTAATGTTTAATATTAAACTACATAGAAAAATCACGCTAAACATTGAAGGACATTAAAAAAAAATAGCAAGTGATGAAAAAAATCCATTAGTTGTCAATAGCGATGAACGATGACAGACAGATGCAGAAATGTAACAAGATTTAATTAAAGTTGTATTGTTAAATGTGTTTGCAAAGATTAATTAACTCAAGTACTCTTTCACCTACTAAAAGTCTTTCAGCCAAATTGTAGTATATTTGTCCAACAAAAAAAATCATTTCATTCTTTGCACGTGTTCTATAGAAAAGAAATTTTAATAAATATTAACATAGATGGTCAGCAATTTCTGCACTTCTCTTTTAATATCAACATATGCAAAGGGTGGGCCACACTTATCTATGCAAGTTGTAGTCATAAAGTAAGATTTGAATTATGGAACAAATTGATTAACTTGGGTTCTAATATGATGGAGAACTGGACGGGTGGGGGCGACTTTAACATGATCACAGGTCATAAAGAGAAACAAGGGGGAAGTAGACCAAATATGTCAATGATAGCTAAATTCAATGAAGCTATTTTGGATGCTAAGCTTTTTGACATTGTTTTTGTTGGTCTTAGTTATACTTGGAAAAATTGGCAAAGTTTTCGAGAGATTAGATAGTGTCCTTGCAAGTCAACATTGGCTAGATAATTTTCCAAATACAACAATATATCACCTTTCTACATTGAGTTTTTATCATAGGTCTTTATTGCTAAGCATAAACTTTTCCAACAAACCTATTGGTACATTTTTTCGCTTTTGACTGGGATCTAACATTTTTGTATTTTAAATTTATAAATCATCTCCAATTTAAAACGTCAATTACTATGTTTAACGTGTTATATTATTGTTGTGTACTTTATGAATTTGGTTCATGTTGTGATTTTTTTAGCTAATTCAGTGTGATGTACAATGTGTAATCAATTTACTATATGAACTTGATATCAATGTTTATCATGCATTGACTAGTAAACTTAAATCAAGTGTAAAAAGTACAATATTCATATTGTGTTGCAGTTTTGATCTGCTGTCTTTGAATGTTTGAATGTTCAAGTAAAGCAAATTTTCTGCAACGCTTTCTGTTTTTTTTTAAATTATCTTTGTTATATTCTAGAACTTCTTAAAGCTTCACTGTGACGTGTATACTTGATCAACTTCTTTTGTAAGTATGAAAATTTCATTGGAGAAATGCATGGCTATGTTGTGGACTAACAGAAAGCTTAACCATTTTTTATGTGCTTCTCCAATTGACTCAGATTTGGTTTCAACAATTTTGCAATTTCCTGATAATAATATCAAACTGTTTTGCTTCTGAGACATAGTGTTTGACGTGTTTTTCATTCTCTTTGGTGATGTTCATCCAAATTTTTTTAATTTGTGATTCTATTTTGAATGAAAAAAATGTTCAACAAATTGAAGGTTTTCATAGCTGTAAACTGACAGTGGAGGAAGTTAAAGTGACTGTGTCATCCCTTCTTTTAGATGTCAGGTCTTTTATTAAACTTAAAGCATATGTGTCTTTCATGCCTCTGAATAGCATGTTGATCTTTCATAGTAATCTTTGTACTTATTTTGGTTTTAGGATACTGCAAAGAATGAAATGATTTTTTTTGTTGGACAAATGTACTACAATTTTGCTGAAAGACTTTTAGTAGGTGAAAGAGTACTTGAGTTAATTAATCTTTGCAAACACATTTAACAATACAATTTTAATTAAATCTTGTTATATTTCTGCATCTGTCTGCCATCGTTCATCGCTATTGACATCTAATGGATTTTTTTCATCACTTGCTATTTTTTTTTAATGTCCTTCAATGTTTAGCGTGATTTTTCTATGTAGTTTAATATTAAACATTAAAAAAAATAATAATAAATTGGTAAATATGTCATCACTAACATAGATAGTTTTTGGAGTAGGGGTTTTAATATGCTAATATAAAGTCTTTGGGACAGTTTCTCTTGTCCAACAGGAGACCTATAGAACTTATAGAATCTTCAATAGAAACCAATGGTGAACAGGATCATCTTTATCTTGAGTTGATTGGATCAGCTATCAATAAGGTTTGGCGAAACATAATTAACCTGAAAAGTTTTCTTAGCCCTTGGATCATTCTTGGTTGCTATCTTGAAAGTATTTTACAGGTCTGTTACATATTATGCAAATTTTTTTCTTTTTTTTTCCTTTCACTAATAACAAATGCATAGATTTTTTTTTTTCAGGATTTTCCATGAAGAAATGGGAGAGAATGGGTTCAAGCAAAAAAATATTTCTTTTAAGTAAAAAGATTATCCTTTTTACAGTCTTTTCCACATTTACAAATTGCTTTCAATTGTGTTCAAGGTATTTGCCATGCATTCTTCATTTTATTCGTTTGCTTGAAATCCAAAGAAATATTGGTTGTTTTGACCAACATTTTTTTTCTTTTTTTTCATTCTTCAGATCAGTTGTACCATAAGAAGTTGTTCTGGGATTTAATAGAAGAAGAATTTAACATTGCTCGAAAGCTCTTATAGGAAAATGACATCATAATTTCTTGCAAGCATTGCATGTTGATTTCTGAAGTTACAATTGATATGCAATTTACAGATTTATCGACGAACGCTTGAATAAAGGTTCCCATGTTCAGTCTCATGCTCTTTATATCTATAGATCAGTTTTGAGAAAACTAAGTAATGATAATGTTGAAGGTTATTTTATTGGTTCCTGGAAACAATATAGGACTTGCGAATCTCTAAGAAAATTCCATCTTGAAGACACCAGACATATTGTCATAAACAACGCTAAATTACATCCATTGGAGGGTGATAGGAAATTAGTTCTTGTCACACTTGTTCTTTTTTAGAAAATAGTTTTTTGATTCTTTGAAAGTTGAGCAACAGAGCTCAACAATATCAACTGTGCTGTCACATTGGTATTTGTTCATTTGATTTTGGATGCTCCGATGGAGGAGTTTTTACTAAAGTTGAATGTTTGAGATGTCTTTGCCTCAAAATGATAAAAAAGGGTACCATGCAAAATTTTATTCATTTTAAATGTCAGAAAGGCGTCAAAAATTTGGATGAACATCAACAAAGAGAATGAAAAACACGTCAAACACTATGTCTAGGAAGCAAAATAGTTTGATATTTTTATCAAGAAATTGCAAAATCATTGAAACCAAATATGAATCAATTGGAGAAGCACATAAAAAATGATTAAGCTTTCTGTTAGTTCACAACATAGCCATGCATTTCTCCAATGAAATTTTCATACTTGCAAAAGAAGTTGATCAAGTATACACGTCACAGTGAAGCTTTAAGAAGTCCTAGAATATAAAAAAGATAATTTAAAAAAAAAAAATACAGAAAGCGTTGCAGAAAATTTGCTTTACTTGAACATTCAAACTTTCAAAGACAGCAGATCAAAAGTGCAACACAATATGAATATTGTACTCTTTACACTTGATTTAAGTTTACTAGTCAATGCATGATAAACATTGATGTCAAGTTCATATAGTAAATTGATTACACATTATACATCACACTGAATTAGTTGAATAAATTACAACATGAATCAAATTCATAAAGTACACAACAGTAATATAACACATTAAACATAGTAATTGATGTTTTAAATTGGAGATGATTTATAAATTTAAAATACAAAAATGTTAGATCCCAGCCAAGAAAGCGAAAAAATGTACCAATAGGTTTGTTGGAAAAGTTTATGCTTAGCAATAAAGACCTATGATAAAAACCCAATGTAGAAAGGTGATATACTGTTGTATTTGGAAAATTATCTAGCCAATGTTGACTTGCAAGGACACTATCTAACCTCTCGAAAACTTTGCCAATTTTTCCAAGTATAGCTAAGACCAACAAAAACAATGTTAAAAAGCTTAGCATCCAAAATAGCTTCATTGAATTTAGCTATCATTGACATATTTGGTCTACTTCCCCCTTGTTTCTCTTTATGACCTGTGATCATGTTAAAGTCGCTCCCAACCGTCCAGTTCTCCATCATATTAGAACCCAAGTTAATCAATTTGTTCCATAATTCAAATCTTAATTTATGACTACAACTTGCATAGATAATTGTGGCCCACCCTTTGCATATGTTGATATTAAAAGAGAAGTGCAGAAATTGCGGACCATCTATGTTAATATTTATTAAAATTTCTTTTCTATAGAACACCAAAATACTGTTGATGACATTGGCTACAATGTTATACTTATTAAGATTCTTCACAACATTATGTTTGTTGATGTGTACTAAAGGTTCCAAGATAGCAATAACCAAATTTTGTTAGTTCTGACCAAATTCTTTAATCTATCAAGGGAGTTAAGGTCAGCCACCTCCCTGATATTTCATATAAGTAGATTAACCATAATGAAAGTAATGGCACATTCTAGTTTTCCTAGAAAGAACACCATTCTGCTTCCCATCAGAATATGAAAAATAGTTGTTATGTTTGATATTATCTTGCCTCAAGTTTCTCAATTCCATTCTGCCTTTCTTCTTTTTTCTAGATTTATAAACAATCTATTCATCCTCTAAAGAGATTCTAGCTGCCTTAATATTTTCCCCATGAGGACATGGGATTACGCCAGCCTCCAAAGAAACAGTAACCTCATCATCATCCTCACTCGATTAAACACCAAGTGCTAATGTAACAAGAACATTAATTTCATAAACAACCTTCTCAGAGTTAAAACAAGGTATTTTTGGAACCTCCAACTTCTGCATGTTGATGATAGCTACATGTGGTTCCAATTCCAAGGTCAAATCATTAACAACCATCAAGTCTTCTTTGTTCATATCCAAATCATTTTACCCAGAAAAATTATCCTCGTGAGCAACTCTTCTCTCAACTTGTAGAGAGCCTGATCCCAAGCTAGCTCCTAGTTCCACATAAGTTACATCAACCCTACCCTCCAGTGCAATATTCTCATCCCCAGTTAAGTTTGTAGCATTTTTTATTCCATCAAACTTAGTAGGTCCTTTTAATTTTGGGTGTAAGTGATAGCATTGCAAAGAAGAGTGACCAAACATCCAATAGTTATCACAATATGGTGGGTGTTTTTCAAAAATAACCTCCTGCCAATATCTCTTTTGTGTTGATCCACTTCATCCTCAAAATTGTGTGATGTCTCTTTCCACTAAGACCATTGTTGTCGATGGTCTGACAGACTGAAAGTTGAGGAATCCATTTTTAATGTCTTCACAAAAATTGTTGCAATAGAAAAAGGAAATTTCTGATTAAATAAGTGAAATTTTAGTCCTAGGAAACATATCCAAACATGTATCTAAGGGGGTTCGATTTTTAGACAAAATCCATAGACTATTTGAGGATTTTCATTGCCCTATTAACTGTCTTCATGATTCTCGTTGCGAATAATCTAATGTAGTCTTCCTCATTGTCTAGCTAAATTAAAATATGCCTTCCATCAAGAAGGCCAATTTTCCAACTATCAACCAAGTTCATCATCTCAAACTCCTTCCTGATAAGTTTGAGCTTAGAATGCCTGTGTAAGAACATTCTACAGACCTTCATCGGCCTTGCATTCCCACAGGAATTTGAGAAACTAACAAAATTTGTCTCGTCAAATGGAGTTGATTCGGTGAGGAAAAAGAAACAATCCCTGGCTAGCCTTTCAACCTGAAAACACTTTAGTCATATGTTGTACATGCAAATTATTTAAAAAGCATGGCAGAAGTATTATGCTGTCATCATAAATTGAAAGATAAATCACAAATATCAAAGAAATTGATGAAACATGTTTGAACTAAGGTTAGATATGGATTATGATTAATTATAACTAGTATAAAATGTCATCATCACCATCATAGCTTTATAAGATGGTTTTTGTGGAATTCATTCTTTTTAACATTGTCAACACATAGTTTAAACACCTCGTTATTTCACATACTATTATGAGGTTACTTTTGTCCATTTCTTATTTCACATCTTTTTGTCGTTAACATTCTTCATTATGTAAGATAACACATGTCCAAAAAACTAAAATCCCTTTTTTTTTTTTTTTTCTCATCAGCAGTAAACAACACTCCCTGTGACTTGATATGAGTTGTTGCTTAAAGCCACTGCTTAGTCTTCTGAAAGATAAAAGGACACAAATCCCCAAAATTTGATATTCCGCTATCATAATTTCTTCACAAAATCACATTCTACTTTCAAAATCCCTTCTCCCTTCAATCATCTGATATCTAACAGAAAAAAAATCAATCAATTTAAAAGTAGATAAAATAATAGATCTAATTTTTAACGGCTCCACCACTTTTCAATAGCATTTATTAAATTACAATTTCTCTTGTGCATGGAACATGAGCTTTCAAGCATCGTTTCTCTTAGGTACCTCAATAGAAGTTAAGAAAACTTGCTCTTTTGGTTGAGTATTAAGAGTATAAATTATAACAAATACATGAATTTTACTTTTCAATTGTCCGTATGAGAAAAACTCCATCAACAATGCCACCCTGCCCCCTGAGACATCCCCTATCTTATAACACTATGCTCATTCTCCAACACTACCCATGTTCCTCAACACTAGCCACATCTCCAATGTCACATCTAACCCTCAAACCCCCATAAGCCAACATGGCCCCATCCCACAATGATTCCCACAATTCTATATTATTCATGTCACATGGGTTTACTCTTGCCACCAACATCATTGTCATCCACGAACAACATAACCAACTCCTAATGTCATCATGACGTCACCAACCTTTAACTCTAATCTAGTTATCCATTAAATTAATATTTTTAGGTTTATATATGATATTAATGTATTAAAAAAATTCATTAATAAATATGGATCCAAATTACTTGCAATAAAACACAATTATTTAACAACCAAATAAATAGCCCTAAGAAATTAAAATTCATTGTATTCTTTTATTCTGCTATTATCTAAATAGACAAATAATATAGACCTAAAACTTTCTTTTATATGCAGCTTAGAACATAATATCAATGAATTGGGTACTTAATAAATTCTATTAGATTTTTCCATATTATTAAAATTAGAGGGTTCATTTAGTATCAATGAATTGGGTACTTATAATTTCTATTAGGTTTCACCATATTATTAAAATTAGAGGGTTCATTTAGTTACTTGTAAAATAGACTTTTTCATCTTTAATTATATCTTTTATATTTAAACATTATCCTGATATCTACAGGCTTAATACTCTCCATTGAAATCTAAACATTTCGTTTCTTTTGCCTAATCAATTCTATACAACTAACTTTCTACCATAACACTTAACATACTATGAAAAGTGTTAAAGTTAAATTTTTGACCGTGATTGCTACCTTGTTTTCAGTACTTAAAAAAGTTGTATGATTGTATCAATAAAATTATTTGTCGCCATCAATTAAAAGAATATTTGACAAATTTTTTTAGTTGTATTTTATCTTGCTGCTCTCACAAAAAGAAAATAAAAATCCTCTGTTCTCATTTCTTCTAGCATTAATTTTGATTAAACTTAAAAATTTTAGTTGGCACTTTCAAAAACCTAATTTCACATGCTGACAACTTACCTTAATTACAAGAACTATCAGCTTATCAATCCAAAAAGAAAACAAACATTATAAATATCATTTACTTGAATGTCCAGAAAAAGAGAAAAGTGTCAACTTTTTTGCAGGGAGTCATTTTAATCCCATAGTGTGTAAAGTGTCAACTTAATCCTAAGACTCTTTTAATATGGGCTAAAATAGTCAAATAATTTACATAAGAGGACTATTTGAGCCTGAAATTAAAGTTTAGGGATTAATTTGACCATTTTATACTCTGCGACTAAAATGGGCCAATGTAAACGGTCAGGAGGCTATTTTGTCACTTTGCTCCCCAGAAAAATGACGGTAAAGCACATTTTTTCATTATTCTACAATGTACACATCTAAAATGAATGATGAACTTTACATTGCAAGTTATTAATTTCTAGGTANACTTCATTGAATTTAGCTATCATTGACATATTTGGTCTACTTCCCCCTTGTTTCTCTTTATGATCTGTGATCATGTTAATGTCGCCCCCAACCGTCCAGTTCTCCATCATATTAGAACCCAAGTTAATCAATTTGTTCCATAATTCAAATCTTAATTTATGACTACAACTTGCATAGATAATTGTGGCCCACCCTTTGCATATGTTGATATTAAAAGAGAAGTGCAGAAATTGCGGACCATCTATGTTAATATTTATTAAAATTTCTTTTCTATAGAACACCAAAATACTGTTGATGACATTGGCTACAATGTTATACTTATTAAGATTCTTCACAACATTATGTTTGTTGATGTGTACTAAAGGTTCCAAGATAGCAATAACCAAATTTTGTTAGTTCTGACCAAATTCTTTAATCTATCAAGGGAGTTAAGGTCAGTCACCTCCCTGATATTTCATATAAGTAGATTAACCATAATGAAAGTAATGACACATTCTAGTTATCCTAGAAAGAACACCATTCTGCTTCCCATCAGAATATGAAAAATAGTTGTTATGTTTGATATTATCTTGCCTCAAGTTTCTTAATTCCATCCTGCCTTTCTTCTTTTTTCTAGATTTATAAACAATCTATTCATCCTCTAAAGAGATTCTATCTGCCTTAATATTTTCCCCATGAGGACATGGGATTACGCCAGCCTCCAAAGAAACAGTAACCTCATCATCATCCTCACCCGATTAAACACCAAGTGCTAATGTAACAAGAACATTAATTTCATAAACAACCTTCTCAGAGTTAAAACAAGGNCCACCTCCCTGATATTTCATATAAGTAGATTAACCATAATGAAAGTAATGGCACATTCTAGTTTTCCTAGAAAGAACACCATTATGCTTCCCTTCAGAATATGAAAAATAGTTGTTATGTTTGATATTATCTTGCCTCAAGTTTCTCAATTCCATCCTGCCTTTCTTCTTTTTTCTAGATTTATAAACAATCTATTCATCCTCTAAAGAGATTCTAGCTGCCTTAATATTTTCCCCATGAGGAAATGGGATTACGCCAGCCTCCAAAGAAACAGTAACCTCATCATCATCCTCACTCGATTAAACACCAAGTGCTAATGTAACAAGAACATTAATTTCATAAACAACCTTCTCAGAGTTAAAACAAGGTATTTTTGGAACCTCCAACTTCTGCATGTTGATGATAGCTACATGTGGTTCCAATTCCAAGGTCAAATCATTAACAACCATCAAGTCTTCTTTGTTCATATCCAAATCATTTTACCCAGAAAAATTATCCTCGTGAGCAACTCTTCTCTCAACTTGTAGAGAGCCTGATCCCAAGCTAGCTCCTAGTTCCACATAAGTTACATCAACCCTACCCTCCAGTGCAATATTCTCATCCCCAGTTAAGTTTGTAGCATTTTTTATTCCATCAAACTTAGTAGGTCCTTTTAATTTTGGGTGTAAGTGATAGCATTGCAAAGAAGAGTGACCAAACATCCAATAGTTATCACAATATGGTGGGTGTTTTTCAAAAATAACCTCCTGCCAATATCTCTTTTGTGTTGATCCACTTCATCCTCAAAATTGTGTGATGTCTCTTTCCACTAAGACCATTGTTGTCGATGGTCTGACAGACTGAAAGTTGAGGAATCCATTTTTAATGTCTTCACAAAAATTGTTGCAATAGAAAAAGGAAATTTCTGATTAAATAAGTGAAATTTTAGTCCTAGGAAACATATCCAAACATGTATCTAAGGGGGTTCGATTTTTAGACAAAATCCATAGACTATTTGAGGATTTTCATTGCCCTATTAACTGTCTTCATGATTCTCGTTGCGAATAATCTAATGTAGTCTTCCTCATTGTCTAGCTAAATTAAAATATGCCTTCCATCAAGAAGGCCAATTTTCCAACTATCAACCAAGTTCATCATCTCAAACTCCTTCCTGATAAGTTTGAGCTTAGAATGCCTGTGTAAGAACATTCTACAGACCTTCATCGGCCTTGCATTCCCACAGGAATTTGAGAAACTAACAAAATTTGTCTCGTCAAATGGAGTTGATTCGGTGAGGAAAAAGAAACAATCCCTGGCTAGCCTTTCAACCTGAAAACACTTTAGTCATATGTTGTACATGCAAATTATTTAAAAAGCATGACAGAAGTATTATGCTGTCATCATAAATTGAAAGATAAATCACAAATATCAAAGAAATTGATGAAACATGTTTGAACTAAGGTTAGATATGGATTATGATTAATTATAATTAGTATAAAATGTCATCATCACCATCATAGCTTTATAATATGGTTTTTGTGGAATTCATTCTTTTTAACATTGTCAACACATAGTTTAAACACCTCGTTATTTCACATACTATTATGAGGTTACTTTTGTCCATTTCTTATTTCACGTCTTTTTGTCGTTAACATTCTTCATTATGTAAGATAACACATGTCCAAAAAACTAAAATCCCTTTTTTTTTTTTTCTCATCAGCAGTAAACAACACTCCCTGTGACTTGATATGAGTTGTTGCTTAAAGCCACTGCTTAGTCTTCTGAAAGATAAAAGGACACAAATCCCCAAAATTTGATATTCCGCTATCATAATTTCTTCACAAAATCACATTCTAATTTCAAAATCCCTTCTCCCTTCAATCATCTGATATCTAACAGAAAAAAATCAATCAATTTAAAAGTAGATAAAATAATAGATCTAATTTTTAACGACTCCACCACTTTTCAATAACATCATTAAATTACAATTTCTCTTGTGCATGGAACATGAGCTTTCAAGCATCGTTTCTCTTAGGTACCTCAATAGAAGTTAAGAAAACTTGCTCTTTTGGTTGAGTATTAAGAGTATAAATTATAACAAATACATGAATTTTACTTTTCAATNGCTCCACCACTTTTCAATAGCATTTATTAAATTACAATTTCTCTTGTGCATGGAACATGAGCTTTCAAGCATCGTTTCTCTTAGGTACCTCAATAGAAGTTAAGAAAACTTGCTCTTTTGGTTGAGTATTAAGAGTATAAATTATAACAAATACATGAATTTTACTTTTCAATTGTCCGTATGAGAAAAACTCCATCAACAATGCCACCCTGCCCCCTGAGACATCCCCTATCTTATAACACTATGCTCATTCTCCAACACTACCCATGTTCCTCAACACTAGCCACATCTCCAATGTCACATCTAACCCTCAAACCCCCATAAGCCAACATGGCCCCATCCCACAATGATTCCCACAATTCTATATTATTCATGTCACATGGGTTTACTCTTGCCACCAACATCATTGTCATCCACGAACAACATAACCAACTCCTAATGTCATCATGACGTCACCAACCTTTAACTCTAATCTAGTTATCCATTAAATTAATATTTTTAGGTTTATATATGATATTAATGTATTAAAAAAATTCATTAATAAATATGGATCCAAATTACTTGCAATAAAACACAATTATTTAACAACCAAATAAATAGCCCTAAGAAATTAAAATTCATTGTATTCTTTTATTCTGCTATTATCTAAATAGACAAATAATATAGACCTAAAACTTTCTTTTATATGCAGCTTAGAACATAATATCAATGAATTGGGTACTTAATAAATTCTATTAGATTTTTCCATATTATTAAAATTAGAGGGTTCATTTAGTATCAATGAATTGGGTACTTATAATTTCTATTAGGTTTCACCATATTATTAAAATTAGAGGGTTCATTTAGTTACTTGTAAAATAGACTTTTTCATCTTTAATTATATCTTTTATATTTAAACATTATCCTGATATCTACAGGCTTAATACTCTCCATTGAAATCTAAACATTTCGTTTCTTTTGCCTAATCAATTCTATACAACTAACTTTCTACCATAACACTTAACATACTATGAAAAGTGTTAAAGTTAAATTTTTGACCGTGATTGCTACCTTGTTTTCAGTACTTAAAAAAGTTTTGTATGATTGTATCAATAAAATTATTTGTCGCCATCTATTAAAAGAATATTTGACAAATTTTTTTAGTTGTATTTTATCTTGCTGCTCTCACAAAAAGAAAATAAAAATCCTCTGTTCTCATTTCTTCTAGCATTAATTTTGATTAAACTTAAAAATTTTAGTTGGCACTTTCAAAAACCTAATTTCACATGGTGACAACTTACCTTAATTATAAGAACTATCAGCTTATCAAACCAAAAAGAAAACAAACATTATGAATATCATTTAATTGAATGTCCAGAAAAAGAGAAAAGTGTCAAAATAATTCTCTAACTTTTTTGCAGGGAGTCATTTTAATCCCATAGTGTGTAAAGTGTCAACTTAGTCCTAAGACTCTTTTAATATGGGCTAAAATAGTCAAATAATTTACAAAGAGGACTATTTGAGCCTGAAATTAAAGTTTAGGGATTAATTTGACCATTTTATACTCTGCGACTAAAATGGGCCAATGTAAACGGTCAGGAGGCTATTTTGTCACTTTGCTCCCCAGAAAAATGACGGTAAAGCACATTTTTTCATTATTCTACAATGTACACATCTAAAATGAATGATGAACTTTACATTGCAAGTTATTAATTTCTAGGTAGAGAGGATAAGAATAAAAACTGACACCAATGGATGTTTAACATCCATAGTTCTCAACAAAATTATAGAGCCTGCAATAGTATCTGACACTGAACAAACCTGATGTTGTTCATTATGATGATTGGCTGAAGTTTGGTCAAGCTATCAAGAATAACTGAATCCTCAGCCTCATAATCAACAAACCATAAGACAGAATGGATTTCTTTCCAAGGGATAAATGTATCTCTTTTAGTTTCAATATTAATTTGAAATTGACGTATGACATTCCTTAGTACCCTGTCACCAGTTGGAAAAGCGTTGATTCATGAAGAATCTGGATGTCTAGTGGTAGCATATATCTTTTTCTGACTTAGGCATTGTGAAAGATTTGGTGTAAAATGCAAATTTTTATCATTAAGCACAAGCACAAAACCATCAATAGTTGATGACATAAGTTGAAGAAAAGAATAACCATGCGTAACTTCATTTTTTTGAAAACAACTATTGGGTAGAGTAGCAGACAAAATCCTAGAGCCATAATCATGCAAAAAGAAACAAGAATTGCCATAACGAGATCCCTGCTTGTTAAAAACAAATCAGTGGGAATCAATAGTACATAAATCAACATACATAACAAAATCAAAATACTTAATATGTTTCAACCCGTCTAAGGTGCATTATTCTAGAGCAGAAAAAAAGGTTAGTGCTCATCTTCAGATGAAAAATGCCACAGATAATATTGGTGTACAAAAATCTATATCATCACTGGTTTCCACAGCCACTTAATCATGCATACCAGATAAGAATATGATGTGGTGGACGAGTCCCATACATCTATGTACAATATTATCAAGAACTCAATCAGATATGAAAAAATTAAAAAGTTTTTGTCACCATCACCATTAGAGGAGAAATTCTCACAGGCTCTAGACATTTATCTCACCGTTCTCCTACAACCTTCATCCCAAAATAACTACCTTGAGTTTAAACTCACTGAACTACAAAAAGTTTCTTACATTAGACTCTCATGCAACCTCCTTCATATACATGAGTAACCACAAATAATACATCAGAAAAATCACTATCTCATACAAGGTTATAGGTAAATGTTCAAGTGATTCTTCCAATTCAGACATGGCCGACCCATATTCTTATTTGGTTGTTCCAGTTAGGAGCTTACTAGTCGATGGTTACAACTTTTCAGTTTTCCTAGTGAAAAAAGCAGCAAATCAAATTTTCCAGGGATCATCTTTGAAAGTACATCCAAAGTCAAGCTCCAAAGAAATAACCAACGCCACCATGCCCCTACAGCTAACCATACAAATAATATGAAAAAATAGTTCGACGAGTACATATCATAACTATTAGATTTATTAGCTTTCCATAGCAGCTCTTTTTTTTTAATTACCCTTTTTTTTGCATTATGTAGTTTCCTTTATATTGTTATTCTAATTTTTTGTCTTTGATTGTATTTTTATTTATTTCTTTATTTGAGTCCATTCTAAGGGTTTAAATACCCCTCTTCATATCAATAAGAATTATGTTGCTAAAATAATTTTTCAAAGGAATCACTTCTTTTCCATTTAAGAGTTGTATTTCTATAGAGCTATCAAAACCTTTTACAAAAAACCCCTAGACGACTTCTATAATTTCAATTTACAATTAGACCCCTTAAAAATAAGATACAAATCTCAATACTCCCCCTTAAGATGGACAAAAGAATCAACTAAGCCCATCTTGTTACATAATCTAAATAAATCTAATGAACTAAGTCCTTTANATTTTCCTAGTGAAAAAAAGCAACAAATCAAATTTTCCCAGGGATCATCTTTAAAAGTACATCCAAAGTCAAGCTCCAAAGAAATAACCAACGCCACCATGCCCCTACAGCTAACCATACAAATAATATGAAAAATAGTTCGACGAGTACATATCATAACTATTATATTTATTGGCTTTCCATTGCAGCTCTTATTCTTTAATTAACCTTATTCTGCATTATGTAGTTTCCTTTATATTGTTATTCTAATTCTATCTCTTTGATTGTATTTTTTTTTCTTTCTTTATTTGAGTCCATTGTAAGGGTTTAAATACCCCTCTTCATATCAATAAGAATTATGTTGCTAAAATAAATTTTCAAAGGAATCACTTCTTTTCCATTCAAGAGTTATATTTCTATAGAGCTATCAAAACCTTTTACAAATAACACCTAGACGACTTCTATAATTTCTATTTACAATTAGACCCCTTAAAAATAAGATACAAATCTCAATACTCCCCCTTGAGATGGACAAAAGAATCAACTAAGCCCATCTTGTTACATAATCTAAATAAATCTAATGAACTAAGTCCTTTAGCGAGGCAGTCAGTCATTTGCTCTCTAGTGGTTACATGACTTATCTTTAGTAGCCTGTTATTCAACTTTTCTTTGATGAAGAATATATCAATCTCCACATGTTTGGTTCTATTGTGTTACATTGGGTTGTTGGCAATGTCGATTGATAACTTGTTGCCACACCATAACTCCTTGATCCACCTTGAGGTTGACCAACAAGGCTCTTAGCCACATCATCTCAGCAACTCCTAAGGCCATGACCCTGTACTCTGCCTCTGCTGTTGACCTCGCTACTAAAAAATATTTCTTGCTCTTCCAAGAGACCATATTGTCTCCTACAAACATACAATATCCTTAGGTGGGTCTTTTGTCATATGCATAGCTTGCTCAGTCGGCATCACAATAGCTCTCAATATTTACATGTCCATTCTTTTTGAAGATCAACCCCTTCCTTGACGCACTCTTCAAGTACCTCAGAATCTGATATATGACCCTTCCTAGCATCATGCATAGAACAACTCACCATACTCACTGCAAATGAGATGTTCGAACGCATGTGACCCAAATAGATGAGATGGTCTACCAACCTCTTATACGTCTCTCAATTAACTGACTCTTCTACCTTTGCACTCAACTTCCCTTCTAATCAATTGGTGAAGCTGCAAGATTGCATCCCAACATGGTTGTCTCTGTAAGTAAATCTAGCACATGCTTCCTTTGAGATAGGATAATTCCCTCTGCTCCTCATCAATTCAAAGGAAGTATTTAAGCTGTCTCAGGTCCTTCATCTTAAACTCTTTGCACAATTTTGTCTTTAACAACACAATCTCTCTCTCATTATCATCAATGACTATCATATCATCCACATACACATCGAACGAACACTGTGTGGTCAACATTGATCTGTTGATAGCCCATGATTATCATTACTTTATCCTAAACCTGTCAAACCAAGCTTGAGGAGGCTATTTCAAATTGTGTAGTCACTTCTTCAGTCTACATACCTTGCCCAATATTTGTTTTGTACCAAATAATGAGGTTATCTCCATATACTCCTTCTCAAGCAAATCCCCATGTAGAAACACATTCTTCATATACAGTTGGTATAACCTTCATCCACCATTCACAGCCAGAGAGATGGAGTCCTGATTGTGCTAATCTTCGCCACTGGTGCAAATGTCTTATCATAATCGATGTTATATATCTGACTATATCTTTTTTCCACCAATCATGTTTTGTAGTGATCAATTTTTTCTTCTGAGNTTTTATCCTAAACCTGTCAAATCAAGCTCGAGGAGGCTATTTCAAATCGTGTAGTCACTTCTTCAGTCTACATACCTTGCCCAATATTTGTTTTGTACCGAATAATGAGGTTATCTCCATATACGCCTTCTCAAGAAAATCCCCATGAAGAAACACATTCTTCATATACAGTTGGTATAACCTTCATCCACCATTCACAGCCAGAGAGATGGAGTCCTGATTGTGCTCATCTTCGCCACTGGTGCAAATGTCTTATCATAGTCGATGTTATATATCTGACTATATCTTTTTTGCACCAATCATGTTTTGTAGTGATCAATTTTTTCTTCTGAGGTCTGCTTCACTATGAAGACATTTGAACTCGACAGCTTTTCTCCTTGTTAGTAACAACGCGAGCCCCCCGTCTTATTCTACTCGAAAGCACCAAGCTCCTCCAACATGACAACCTTCTACTTTGGATCATTCTTANAAGGTCTGCTTCACTATGAAGACATTTGAACTCGCAGCTTTTCTCCTTGTTAGTAACAACGCGAGCCCCCCCGTCTTATTCTACTCGAAAGCACCAAGCTCCTCCAACATGACAACCTTCTACTTTGGATCATTCTTAACTACCTGTCAACACTTTGGTATAGAGACAGAGTCCAATGATTAAATGAACGCTTCATGCAAAGGTGAGATATTATAATAAGAAATAAAGTTTGCAGTGTCAAATTCCTAACAAAACAATCATGAGTATATCCTGCATTATTGCGGGAGGTCCCCCTTAAAGTTGGGGGGTTAGGAGTGAACAGAGGAGGAATAATATCACATGGGTGTTTTGAATCAAAGGTGGATGGAATAGGTGTCTATAGATTTGGAGAAGATCGAGACAAGGGACTTTTTGGCACAACAGACTCTGTTTCCTTAGTTTGCTTCTTCCTCCGTGTACACCCTTAGTTCATCTTCAGTCTGAATCCTACCACCTCTGGGTTCAATCATCTAGATTTTTGTCTCCTCAATTGATTCATCCCACATCATAGAAAATGAAATTGATTCCACTTGCACAACACTATTACCACTAATGCTCACTCTCTCTCGCCTCATATCTTAAATGTATGTTAAGTCACCGAAGGGTGAATTCCTCTCTAGAGTATAGTATGATTCAAGCTCTTTGAATGAAACATCTAGACTCACAAAGGGTCTCTTCTCAAATGAGCCCTAGCGGACATAAACCTTCTGAGTAACAAAATAACCCACGAACACACATTTCACAGCTTTGAGATCCAATTTCCCTACAGATGGTTTGTTGTATTTCACAAAGCATACACATCCAAATATCTTTAATGAAAGAATCTCACTATTGTCTCATTTCAATATTTGACAAGGAGACTTCCACTCCAGCACTCTTGAAGGCCCCCATAAGTGTTGTGGGGCATTTATTGCCATCATCATGCCCCGGGCTACCTCTAGAAGATGTCGATTACTCTTCTCTGTTAATCCATTATGTGCTAGTGTGTATGAGCATGTGATTTGGTTATATTTCTTGGGCTGGTAGGTACTCCTCAAATGCCTAATTGGTATACTCTGTCCCANCCCTTCTGAGTAACAGAATAACCCACGAACACACATTTCACAGCTTTGAGATCCAATTTCCCTACAGATGGTCTGTTGTATTTCACAAAGCATACACATCCAAATATCTTTAATGAAAGAATCTCACTATTGTCTCATTTCAATATTTGACAAGGAGACTTCCACTCCAGCACTCTTGAAGGCCCCCATAAGTGTTGTGGGGCATTTATTGCCATCATCATGCCCCGGGCTATCTCTAGAAGATGTCGATTACTCTTCTCAGTTAATCCATTATGTGCTAGTGTGTATTAGCATGTGATTTGGTTATATTTCTTGGGCTGGTAGGTACTCCTCAAATGCCTAATTGGTATACTCTGTCCCATTATTAGAATTCAATACCTTTATTACTGCATCGTATTGAGTCTGAATTGCCCTGTGAAAGTTTTTAAAGCAAACAAGTACATCTTTTTTGTTCCTCATTAGATATAACCAAGTAACATGAGAACAACAATCAATGAACTTCATAAAATATCTATAACTATTCATCAAAGTTGTAGAACAAGGCCCCGTACATTTGAATGTATCAAATCAAACATGTCGAAGCTCATATTCCCAAAACTGACATAAGAGCTCCTAATGAGCTTGCCAAACTCACAAGCATTACACCCTAATTAATTCTTGTTTGTCTTTTACAATGATGGGTACAAACAACTCAATAGACTGAATGAACTGTCTCATGCGTCTGCGATGTAGCAGCAATATATCCTCCACACACCACCTCTTAGATCCTTCTGCTCCAGCATTCTCAACCATGATGCCAAGGCTGAGTTCATTCCCTCTCTATATAAGTACCAG
>JXCR01148130.1:0-24945 GCA_002079205.1 Phalaenopsis hybrid cultivar
AGGTCTTTTTTTTTTCACTCCAACCACTGTAAATCCTGGTAGAATTTGCCAAACAGTATCACGGATGCCAACCCTTTAGGATTTCCTAAATCGAGATTTTTAGGATTTACTAAATCCCAATAACTTAAATCTCATCCATTACCAGACAGCCCTTGAAGAGTTAGTTACCTTCCTTTCTTCATGAAAATGGGGATCGATTTCATGTGGTTCTGTATGCGCATTTTTTCGTTCTATTCATGTAATGCGAAGGAAAACACAAATAAGTAGAAAAAAGATAGATCACAAAATCAGAGCAATGAATTCATAAACAAAGTTCCTAACAGTATCAAACAAGAAGTGGAGTTTAAAACAACTGCAGGTTGTAGCGAATGAATTGAGGTAATCAAGGTGAATAGAATAGCGATTTTTTTGAAAGCAATTAAAAGAATTATGTTGATTAATTGCAATCAATGAGGCAATTCAACAAATTAGTTGACATTTATATTGACCAGCTTTTTATTAGTGTCAACGTTTGAAATTATATGATTTGATATTGAGGTGTTTTACTTTCATGAAGATATGTGTAAGACTCAAGATGTTTAATTTGAGGCACATGCCTCAGAGTAAAACTATTAAAGAAATGGAAAATAAAAAAATAAAAAAATAAAAAAAACATAACTACTAACATCAAAGTTAGATATCAAGGATTATAAAAGTCATACACGACCATGAGCATCAACAGAATAAAAGAAAACATGTCCTAGTCTCAATTCAACATAATAAGTAGTCTAAGGTCATGATTTATGAATTGAAAAGTTTTCCCCACTCTCATCACTTAGAGGGCCTTTATTAGAACTATCATTGAAGTTAATTGATTTCTCCCATTCCTCATCCTTAGTGGTGTCAATATGCTCCTAATCTTCTTTCTCTTTTCTAATATAAACATTAATTAAATTTCAAAATAATGGTTTTATTGATGATTCTAATTTCTATTACATAAAATTTTATATTAATATATATTATTATATTTTATTGACTTGTGTTGATGTTTTTCCTTACACTATTGAAAATGATTTCTGAAATCTTACTTTTATAATTATGACGATGCTATAACTTTATTTTTGCTGTCTACAAATTTTTTGCCATGCGATAGCACATTATTACCAACTAATGATCATCATCATTCTCCAATTTTTTTTTTCTTATTTCAATTTGGTTTTTTAAGCACAATTTAACCATTGTGTGGAGCTAAACATAGCCTCTAAAGATTCCCTTGATTTTAAAATTCTTTACAAACTACCCATAACAAATTTAACAGTTGGAGCTCTCATGAATTCTTAAGTTTGCTTTGGTCAAGGTATCATAAATAGGTTTAGTTTTTTTTTAATATAAAGTTTATATACTAAAATTTTTAAATCTTCTAAAAACAACTTTTTAGCTCTTGCATCTCTTCAAAATTTTGTCGAGGCATGCCTTATCCTCCATTGAAGTTTTTTTTTGGTTATATTTTGGTAAGGCGGCACGCCTTTAGTTAGTAAATTTTAAACCATGGTCAGTGTCTACCAACATACTAAGATAATTTCCCAACTAGTTTTAAGGGCATTTAGAAGTATATTAAGCATACATCAATATCACTTTCCATATTCCTAGGCTAAGAAATTACATTCATGGAATCTTTGTCTTTCGTAAAGGTTTAATGGTTAACCCAATTGTTTGCTTGCCTAAGAATATTATTTTTTAACTAGATTGTTGTTATGAGTGGAGACTGATTTGGTGAGTAGCGAGACAGAACACTCGGTGCCTGTGCGTTGGGTTGTGGGCGCTTATGCGCACACTTGGGTGCTGCTTGAATAGAGAAGCTGGAGCCTATGCGCTGGCTTTGGGCGCATATGCACTCATATAATCACATGTATCCCGAGAGCTTGACACATAGGTGTCATGTTCGGGCGCCTATGCGCCAGGAGCGGTGGTCTCAGGAGCTCTTGTTTTAGTGCCAAATTCGAGTGAAAAAAATTGATGATTTGCTATTTCTTCCTTTGGTATTCTTTGAAGAGCATCCCAGTGAAGGTGAGGTGTGTCGAAGAAGTGAATTTCTTTAATTCGACATGATTTTTTGCGTCAGATCAGAGAGGGAAGATTGTGGAGTGACTCCTATCAGTTTTCTTTGTGTGTAAAGAGAAAACTTGTGTGAGTTCTTTGTAAGACCTTTTAAATTTTGTAGTGAAAATTTCTGATGTGTGACTCCGTGGTTTCTTTCCATTCTCGAGTTTTTCTATGTAATTTCTCAGTGCTTTTTCAGTTACTTTGATTGTGCTTTTGTTTCAATTTTTGTTCCGATTTTTTATCAAATTGGTGTGATCCTGTTATTCCACTGTGTGGTTTAGTTTCTAATTGATTCTAAGCCCCAGTAAAGCTAGGAATTGTATTGTTCGTTGTGTGATTTTCTATCAATTACTTGCATGAAAGATGTTAAAACCTATCTGTCCTTGAAACTACGTTTGATTTTAAGGTTATTAGGTCAAAATATGCCTGTTGAATTGTCGGTCAACTTTTTCGATGGATTTGAAAATATGAAATAAAAAATAATTTTTTGAAATTTAATTAAGTATAAAAGATATATTGTTTGAGTTTTAAAAGTAGTATGTTTTAATTTTTGAAAAAATGAGACCAAATGGATCTCATTTAGTCAATAGTTTGTATAATTGTGCCTGATACCGCGAATACTACACCCTCCTTAAAGATAAGTGTAGACCTCGGCGATGGACCCAATCCTGCAAACTAAGAGATTTATGACATCCGTTTGGTCTGCGAACCTTTTTATATATGACCGACAAGTTCCCCTATCTAATACGAAGGTTAAATAGGGTTTATTTTATCTGGGTTTCAAGTTCCCTATAAAGGCAAGCCCTTATAGTTAATTACATCTCAAATGACTAGAGTCAATTGAGAAAACTCTCGATAATAATTAGAGGTATTAATCTTCAAGAATTCAAGGTTCAGGTTTTCAAGGTAGGATGAGGAAAATCAGGTGGGAATGGCTCAATGCAGAACACTTATTTTCTGGAGTCCAAAGGAAGGAACAGGTAGGGGATTTCATAGATCCTGAGGAGAAACCTCAGTGACTTCCCGAACTATCCTACTGTGTGGCTGCAGTGAGTGTGTGAATCGCGGCGCTCACGAGTAATCGAGTAACAAAGGGTTCGCCTAAGGCTGTTTGATCTTATAGGAACTCATTTCCGGGCCCTCTACATGTTGGTCCTTAGCCCTCGCAACTGAAAGTTGAGTGCTTGGAACCACTCATGCGAGTTCTTCACAAAAATGAGTCAAGAAATAGCTTGAAGTTCTACGGGAAGTGGGTTTCATTGCTAGTCCGCTAGGATGGTCAATAAGAACCCCTAAAGCTAGATCCTAGGTTCTAAGAGTAGGAGACTAAGACCTCACTAAAAATGAGGTCAACATGAATATATATGACACATAAATCAACTTCATTCTCAAATAGGTTCCTTAGGATTTGTAAAATTCAAATCCTGATTGAACTTTTCAAGTAATTAGGTTGGTTGCTCAATTCTTTATAGCACAAAAAAGACATTTGAAAGTATGATAAATGTATGAGATATACAATTTCTAGAATATTTTCAAAATAATGATTTATTCATGATCTTAAGCAAATTGATGCTTATGTAGCGGCAATGTGGCATTGAAATATTAAAAACTAAACATAAAGCTCGCTATATGATATGGTATTCACCTTGATTGCCATTAAAAATGCTCTAAATAACATGTTTAATTAAGTAGAATTTGTAAAAAATACTCAACATTGATAAGGCGGGTGACTACCTGATATGAAGACAATCAAAGCTTGTTCCGGTGGAATGCGCAGATCAATTTTTTGAAATTTGTTAGAATTTTATTTGTGCTTTCCCTCTCCCCATTCTTTGCTACTCACCTCGTTATTTTGTAAACCCTAAGTTTTTTTTTTCTGCATCTCTCTTTCCCTCTTATTCACTTGTTTCTTTTCTCAATACCAGTGTTCAAAAGCTATATATAATGTTGATATGAATTACAACCACAATGTTAGGAGAGAATACTAAATAATTTTGATAAAAAGTTGTATTTGTACCTCTACTTCATAAGCACAAATACATTCATGATATGAACCATCAATTAAACATGTAACACATGATCTAATATATCGCATAAAGTTTGATGAAGATGGTATTGACATAATAATAACGGTAATTTTGACAATATAAAGATCAATTTAAGTATCCCCTTACAATATTAACCCATGGTTTTATAATTAACGGGAAACTAAAAAAATTTAAAAGCAGGGGCACAAAATAGTTTTTTAAAAAATTCCTAAAAATTTCCTTAAATTTTTTTCAACCAGGCTTGTGACCAAAAGTTGTGTTAAATTTTTTTTTTGGTTAGAATATGTTAAGAGAAAAATATATATAACGATAAAATAATTTACGACTTGTATCATCTTGTCTTCATAATCTGAAAATCTCGAATGATTACATTAGTATCAATATCATTAAATATTATTCTCAATGTAAGTGACCAAGACTTCATTCATCCTTTGATCTTTAATTATATTATGTAGTCAATGTAGTCAATTTTTTATAATTTTTATAGCAGAAAAAACCCTTTCAACAGTTGCTGTAGGAATATATAAAATNAGACAGGGAACAGTAGATGGATGGCAGCTGATAAGAAAGGAGTTGGAGCCTCAAAATAAAGAGCCCAAGATTTCAGTTCTGAATTCTATGATAAGGAATTTGAAGTTTGTCCCCTTGTGTTAACAGTTGTAGAGGGAGAGAAAGGGTAGTTGAGACCACTGCATGGCTCAAATTAGAGCCCTCCAAAGCCAAGAAGTTGGTATGCTTATTGGCTTCCCTATAGTTAAAATTGATTTGAAACTTGATCTCCGTGATAATCTTCTTTATTCTATAAATCCACTGGTTTATGTGCTAAGGGGGGGAAGGGGTGGTAGTGACTAGCTCCACCAGGTGTGAAGAGTCCACTTCAGCAAAATTACAATTCCACTTGACATCCTTAGCAAATTTTAAGGCCCAGTAAAGAGCAGCAGCTTCTGTTTCCAAAGCATTTTTTACAATGTAGGGGGGCCTTGAAATAAAACAAAACTTTGCCTGTGTGATCTCTAAAAATACCTCCAATACCAGCTTTCTTATTTGTGAAGCTTCCATCAGTGTTAATTTTAATGAAAGGATGAGGAGGCTTCTCCCATCTAACCTTAATAACCATAGAGTGTTTAGGATCAATATTAGTCATATGCTTCAAAATCTGAGGGAACTTCTTCCAATTAATCAGCTTATGTAAATAGGTCTGGCAGTTAGGTGCCACAGAATCAGAAGGAGACACACTGTCCTCATGTTTCACCTTGTTCCTAGCATCCCAAATAAACCAAGCAATAATTAAGGGAAGAAGCATCAGGTTAATTTCCTGCCAGTCTCTCAAACTGTCTTTTAACTTACCTCAGCCCACATTCAATAGGTTCAGGTTAATGTTAGAGTTGAGCTTATTCCAAACCTCCCTAGTGAAATTGCATCTGGAAAAGAGATGATCACTGAATTCTTGGTTATTATTGCAGAGGTGACATCTTGAGGGGCTTTTCAATCGCTTCAGCTTCCAAATGTCATCTGTTGGAATTAAATCATTTAGGACTCTCCAAGGAAAGAACAACATAGAAGGAGTTAAGAATTTTTAGCAATTGCTAATATTCCACTTGCAATCTTCCTATCTGAACAGGCTATTATGGATGTCCTATGAAATGCTGGATCTGGTCCTTTTAATTAGCTGAATTTGGTCTTTTTTATTTCTATCAAACTGGATTTTAGAAATACTTCTAGCAACAGGATCTTTCAGGATTTTGTTCAAGGCATCCTCAGACTACTCATTGCCATTCCAACAGTCTTTAACCAGTAAATCTTCATCTTTTTCATTCTGTAGTGGCTCCAATTGATCAGCAGGGCACCAATTATCCTTCCAAAAGTTGATCTCTCCGTTTCTCACTTCCCAAATAAGATATTTGTCAATCTCTTCTCTTCCCTTAAGCATTTGGGTCCAAATCTTGGAGTCTCCAACCTTCTTTGTAACATCTCCAGGGTGAGCATTTTTACAGTATTTTGCCATCATGAAGTTAGCCCACAGGCTTTCATTTTATCTAAATCTGAACCATAGTTTGCACATGTTGATTTGCTGCATATGATGTAGACCTTTAAAACCCAAGCCTCCAGCTTCATAAGGTTTAGGCACTCTTTGCCAACTAGCCTAAATCATTTGCTTCCTGTTCCCCACCCAAAGAAATCAATTAAAAGTTCTCTCCAGCATAGAAATGGTGCTTCTTTTCATATTAGCCACTTGGAGGGTATAGAGGGGGATAGATGTGAGGATGCTCTTTAGGAGGGTGATCCTACCCCCATTAGATAAGAAAGAGTTTGTCCACCCCTGAAGGGTAGAATTGATTTTATCTATAACCTCATCAAACTGTGTCTGTTTGATTCTACCTCTGACTATTTGGGTGCCCAGATATTTAAAAGGAATGCTCATGGTAGAAAAGCTTGTGAAATTTGCCATCCACTGCCTGATTGGAACAGGAACTCTCTTTCTAGCAAGAAATTGACATTTTTCTTTATTAACTTTCAGCTCAGATACCTGTTGAAATTTGTTCAAGCACTCATCAAGGTATCTAGTTGCACCCTTGGTTGCCCTTGTGAAAATGAGAATATCATCAGCATAAATAAGGTGACTTATATCCATCTTAGCTTTGTTGTGATAGACATTGAACCTATTCCTTTTGTCCTGGACATCAATTAGTTTTGATAGATAATCTAAGACCAGAATGAAAATATTTGGGGAGAGAGGGTCACCTTGTTTAAGACCTCTATTAGCTTTGAAAAAACCATGTGCTTTCCCATTTATGAGGACTGAGTTGGCATTAGCCTCCAGCCATCTTTTAATGGTCTGGCAAAACTCCACTGAGAATCCTCTAGCCTCCAAACATTCCATAATAAATTTCCAATTCACCATATCATAAGCCTTCTTTAAATCCAGTTTATATATTACATTTCCTCCTCTACAGGGTCTCTCTAAATCTTTTAATAATTCTTGAGCTAGTAAAATTTGATCCCCTATACTTCTCCCTTTCACAAAAGCTGCTGGATTAGTGCTGATCAGCTGGGGTAGAAATGGTTGAAGTCTACTCACCAGAATTTTACTGACAATTTTGCTGATTACATTGACAAGACTCAGAGTTCTGAACTGACTCGAACAGTTTTTAATAGAAGTCTTTGGAATGAAAACAATTGAAGAAGCACTGAAGTAATTTGGGAGAGGATGGCCTTTGAAAAAGTGTTGAATAGCTTGAATAACCTCCACCTTAATCTCCCGCCATGCTTTTTTGTAGAAGTCTGCAGTAAATCCATAAGGACCTGCTGATTTACTGCTGTCAATGGACTGCAAAGCTCTTTGAATCTCCTCCTCCTCGGGAATATCTGTCAGCTTTAAATTGGCAGTGAACTATTTGCTTTCAGAAAACAATTGTTTATCTATGTGGCCTCTGTCAGTATCATTGTCCTTCAAGTATATATATATATATATATATNTGAGGGCATCGACAATGATTTATTTATCATTCATAGAATGAATAATTATTTTCTGTTGATGACAAAATAAAGACATTCTGTTAATAGAATCTTCACTCTTGTTATCTCTCAAATTTGCAATCTTATTTTTGGTATTTCAACTAAATACATAGCATTCACAATATTTATTTTTATTTACTGTAATGCTTATGACAATTCAATAATGATTTCAAGAATTTTGTTTATCAGTTGAAGACTAAAATATAACTTAAATGTGGGATTGTATCTAATATTATTCAGGCATCTTCTTTTTGTTAAGAAATTATGTCATCACTTAATTTTTTTTAAATACATCATCTATTAAGGAAAATATTTTAATCAATCTCATAAGTGGTTATAATGCGAACTCAATTGTGTATCCCTTGCTCGTTTAAGAGTAATCTCTTGGTTTTCTTTATACCTTATAATATATATATTTTTATTTTCTAATGCTTTTAAGATCATCACTCTTTATTTATTTTTTATGAGTTGATCATGACGTTTACATGAGACACTAATAAAATTGATCAAATTTAAAATCATATTGAATAATATGATAATTTGAAGATACTTTTTAGCAACAAATACTAAAACTAATTTAAGTTGTTGTGAAAAATAGTAAAAATACATAGTAGATTTACTTTCATTCATGATTAATGCTTTTAACTTATTAAATTCTCCTCTTATATTACTGACTCGATGATAACCTTGATCACATTGAAATATTTAAATCGTATATTGACAAAAGTTGCTCAATTGTTGTTTTAAGAGAATTAACCAATGTGTCCAAAGTATGTGCAATACATAAAAATTACTCAATAATTTAACTTTGCATATTCACATAATGCATCTTGATAGTTATTTGTTATTTGGGAAATAAATATTATGGATTTTATCTACTAAAATTAAAAAGAAACTATCTTTATGTTCTTCAATATAAAGACATACTCAAATATGACTGCAGCAGGGAAGGACGACTTAGTCCTAATTAAATTCTACTAACACTCATCTGTACCAAACGAGTGAATAATATATATTATTAAATCTTCTTAAACAAACTTTTTCATTTCAACTCATCAAATACTTATTTATATTAAATATAAACAGAGAAGCATGCATAACTAATCATTAAGTAAAATATAGAGCTTTAAAATACTTAAATATAAAATCATACGTACCCCATAAGTTTTCTAAAATCACCAAACTTTTTTACATTCAAAGGCTATATAAAATTACACATCACGTACCTGGTTGGCGGTTCAACACTTTCTTACCCATTCTTGAAAACCAATATTATGATATCTGGAAAGCAATATGCTCAATTAGATAATTAATGCTAAAATAAGATTCATTATACAATAAAAAAATAACATGCATGCACGTCGGTGGCTAAAATGAGTAACAACAACAGTGATAATTAAATATGTTGGAATACCTAAAGGCACATAGAAATATGATTTAAAAGTCATCTATAAGATATAAAAAAAATAGTAGAATTGTTATTGACAATTCTATTATTCACCATACTTGCAATATCATATATTCTTTTACTTTGCTTTTATCTTCAATTTTATTTTAAACCTTTTTTTTAATATTAAATTATATTTTTATTGATTTTGATTTATTTTATTTTAATGTGTTGTCATCGTGCTCGTCAGCCATTAGCACTATTGATGAAAGTTAGTCATCTTAACGTTTTGCTTTATGAACTATCTCCAATGGATCTTTTTCAATTTTAATATTAAGATTGAAAAATTCAAACATTTTCTTATCAAGACTTATCTTATCGAAACTTTTATCTTTCTTGTGCAGATCATTAATATATCTATTTCTTTACCACAACATATAGTTTTTTTTTTTAAAATCAATTTTATGTGTTATAATTATTTTCAAATCCATTTATTTGTTAATTTGAATGTACTTGTAACAATTATTTTATTAACATGCATGATAAATACAATATGACATGTAATAATTAATAATTTATACTTATTATTATAATTTTATGAAATTCTGTAAATTAAAATTAAGCAAATGTTTATTTGCATCATCAAACTAGGCTGATCGGGGATTGCTATGCTCAATATGATTTTTTTTAAAAATGTAAATTCTAGATAAATAATGTATATTAATAAATAATAATAAACATTAACTTTTCATATAATATTCTTCTTAATTTAAAAATTGAATATTTCATCCGAGTTGAGGGCAACCTTACGACGAGTCCTAAACTCGTCTTGTGCTTGCCTCCATATATAAATAATTTAATAGTAAAAAAAATCATTAAATTCTATTAAATTCTTGAATAAATCAAACTTGAGTACATACAATCTATCAATTATCTCTAAACATCTCTATCTCATATAAAATCATTGTAATTTTGAATCATATTTCGACACATTTTTCTTGTAAGTCATGGGAGTTCAACGGATTTATGGGATTTTGCAATGATAATCACACAATAATTTTAAAATTTAGATTTTCTAATTGGATGTGAGGCATGCCAAAGGATCGGAGCATTGGGAACCCTGAGGGAGAGATATAGAGAGATAGAGGGCGAGAAAAGGAGAGAGTGTACTTAGACTTGTCCTGTATGGGCGGGAGAGAGTTCTCCCTGTAGAGGATGAGTCTGAGAGGAGAGCCAAAAACCCCTAATAAATTCTACGAATCCCATATTTGTAAGAGATAAAGGGCGAAAAACGTAAAATTACATGCTTTCCCCTACTTTGATAGTGACATTCCAGGCTATTATTGTTTTTTTTTGACATCTTTTCGTATTCATAACTATTTTTGACCCATATTTGATCTCTTGAGGAGTTGTTTGAGAGAGCTTCATGTTGATACTTGTGAGATTGTTGGGAATGTTAGACATTTGTTCAATCGTTGGCGTAGATGCCTTTCCCTTGTTGGCCTTGTCTGGCAGACCTTCAGTCGAGCAGGAGCCCTTCGGTCGTTTGACAACCCTTCGGTTGTTTGACAGCTCTTGGGTTGTCTGGTAGATCTTCAGTTATCTGACAACTTTTTGATGTTGTTAAATCTCTTTAGGATCAACATAGACATATTTGTAGCATGCATGTTAAGTTTCTTAACTCTCTTACTTCTGGGAGACGAAACTGCGATAAGAATGAGAGAATTTTTTAAGAAAAAAATGTGATCATATTTACCAATGAGGCACAAATGATACTTCCTCGACTTCAACATCTTTTGCGCTCAGTCTTGTCGGCTCCGAGGTGGTCTCTTGAGACTTCTGGTAGGCTGTCATGATCCGATTGTCAGCTATTCAGTCCTTCGGTCGGCTGGGTTGTTCGTTGGTTGTTTGGTAGCCCTTCGGTATCGTTAGATCTATTTAGGGTCATCATGGACTCATTTTTAGTGTACAATATTTTATTTCGTTCAAACTAATATGTAAGGGTGTATATGAATTTCAACACAACACTATTCTTTTGGTATGGTGAACGCTAGAGCTAGATAAATTATAATTCGTCATTTTATTTTTAACCAATTTACTACGACCCTGTTTGAGATCATTATTGTTTGTTTATTTTTTCTTTTTTTTTAAACTTTGTTTCTAAAACACATAAGACTTGTTTTCAAAATACCAAAACACATAAATTATGTTTTTACTATTTTAAAAACATGTTTTTTGTAGCAGTTCTTGTGCGAGGCTCGCTGCCTGCCCCTAGCTGCAACACACCCGCAGTCGGCCTTCGCCAGCTGCCGGTGGCCCCCACCAATTGTCGCCGACCCCTGTCGGCCGCCGCACGCTGCCGCTTGCACCCACTTGCCGTAGCTGCTGCTCGACAGAGACAGTCGTCGGGAGCACTAGCCACCGCTGCCGGCAGTCGTCGACCCCTGTCAGCTGCCGCCCGCCCGCGGGTAATCCATATATGCCATGGGCGACAGAGCCCGAAGTGCACGTATACCCAACCCTTTTATTGAAAAGTATAGTTTTTTCTTAAAAAAATTGTCCAATCAAGCATAGTTCATATTTTATATTTTTAAAAAATATAAATCATAGCACTACCAAACGTATTTTCTAAAAACAGAAAATAAAAAACAAAACCAAAACAAAACAAACTTAAAATGAAAAAAAAATAAAGAATAGAAAGTGATTCCAAATAGACCCTTAGAATTTAAGTGCTACCTTCTGTAATTTTAAATTTTATTCTACACATTTTTGTTGTAAATCCTAGATTTGAGGAGGAAGATGTGGTTTGGCTTCGCCATTGATCCCTCATCACTGCTTTATCAGGTTTTTTTTTCATCAATGGATTTGAGTTATTGTCAGTTTTTTATGTTGAGGGTTTGGGGAATTTGATTAAAAGATTATTTTATGAATTTGAGTGAAGATAGAAATAANCCACTGATTGTCGCCGACCCCTGTCGACCGCCGCACGCTTCCGCTTGCACCCACTTGCCGTAGCTGCTGCTTGACAGAGACAGTCGTTAGGAGGCACCAGCCACCGCTGTCGGCAGTCGTCGACCCCTGTCAGCTGCCGCCCGCCCACGGGTAATGCTTCGTGCTGGGTGGAGCACGAAAGACATATATGCCATGAGCGACAGAGTTCAAAGTGCACGTATGCCCAACCCTTTTATTGAAAAGTATAGTTTTTCTTAAAAAAACTGTCCAATCAAACATAATTTATATATTTTTTTTTTAAAAACATATAAATCATAGCACCACCAAACTTATTTTCTAAAAACAGAAAATAAAAAACAAAACCAAAACAAAACAAACTTAAAATGAAAAAAAATAAAATAANTTTTTATTTTTAAAAACTAAAAATCATAGCACCACCAAACATATTTTCTAAAAACAGAAAATAAAAAACAAAGCCAAAACAAAACAAACTTAAAATGAAAAAAAAAATAAAAAATAGAAAGTGATTCCAAATAAAAAGAGGCTATCATAGCGAATTTAAGTGCTACCTTTTGTAATTTTAAATTTTATTCTACACATTTTTGTTGTAAATCCTAGATTTGAGGNTAAAATAAAAATAGAAAGTGATTCCAAACAAACCCTAAGAATTTAAGTGCTACCTTTTGTAATTTTAAATTTTATTCTACACATTTTTGTTGTAAATCCTAGATTTGAGGAGGAAGATGTGGTTTGGCTTCGCCTTGATCTCTCATCACTGCTTTCTCAGGTTTTTTATGTTGAGGGTTTGGGGAATTTGATTAAAAGATTATTTTATGAATTTGAGTGAAGATAGAAATTAGCTATGATAGCCTCTTTTCCTTTATATTGCCAGTCCTGTTGAAGTTTTTCTGTTGTAAGTCTAGCTCATGTTACAACTTTTATTTGGTGGAGAAGGCTTCCACAATTTAGACAAGAGATGAATATTGGTTGATAAATAAATAATAATATTGTCAAATTATGATTTAAGTGGATTCTATTAACTTATAGATTTAAAGTTTCGAATTTAAATATATTAATTTTAAATATATTTGTGATTTTTATTTATTTAAAAGACATTGTTNAAGCTATGATAGCCTCTTTTCCTTTATATTGCCAGTCCCGTTGAAGTCTTTCTGCTGTAAGTATAGCTCATGTTACAACTTTTATTTGAGAAGGCTTCCACAATTTAGGCAAGAGATAAATATTGGTTGATAAATAAATATTAATATTGTCAATTTATGATTTAAGTGGATTCTATTAACTTATAGCTTTAAAGTTTCAAATTTAAATATATTAATTTTAAATATATTTGTGATTTTTATTTATTTAAAAGACTTTGTTTAATTAGTTTAATGATTTAGTAAGTAATAATTGATTTGACAATTAATATATGCTAAATACATTTTAATTAACCTAATTAGGGTTGAGAAAANTTAATATTGTCAAATTATGATTTAAGTGGATTCTATTAACTTATAGCTTTAAAGTTTCGAATTTAAATATATTAATTTTAAATATATTTGTGATTTTTATTTATTTAAAAGACATTGTTTAATTAGTTTAATGATTTGGTAAGTAATAATTGATTTGACAATTAATATATGCTAAATACATTTTAATTAACCTAATTAGGGTTGAGAAAAAAATTATAAATTATAATTAGTGTTCAATTAGATAAATTAGATACAAATGCATCAATTTGAAATTAATTTAATTCAAAGAAATACTATGAATTAATTATATATAAATTAACTTAAATAAATTTCAATACATTAACTTTTTAATAATAATTTATAATTAATTATAATTAAATGTTATTTTATACTCAATATAATTTATTTAGTCCAGTTAAATTGAAATATATAAATAATTATAACTCTTGCTTCATCATTTTAAAACTTTCGCGCCTTTGTTCCCAGAACTATCGCTTGCTTAATCTTGTGTTGATCCGCTGGCTGTCGACCCCATCTCCGCTGCCCCTCGCTCGGTTTTCCTATCACTATTTCTCCTTTACCCGTCTCACACTCTCACTCGACCTCTCCCGCTCTCTTTCACGTTGCTTTGTTCAATTTATCCGATAATTTATTGGGCTTTTTCTTAAGAGCATTTACATACATACCACTCATTTTCTATGTATTTACGTATGGAACTCTTAAATTTTGATTTTCAATCTATTACAAGAGCCATATCATTTTGAATCTGCCAACGCCACATCTGGCCTATTCATTTGTTTCTGTGCCACTGATGCCGCCTAGCAGCTTTGCTTGTTTTATCTCTTTCCTCTGTTTTGCGTGCAAAGATTTACACTCATATATTCTACATCCCGAAACCTTCCTTCCGAGGTTTGAGCTTAATCTGCATGTGTTTTTTTATTACTTTAATCTGTTGCTGTAAATGGAACCGTACCTAATGTCACCTCTACCTTTTTTTCACCATTCATTAAATTCCATAGAATATTTCACATATTATTCAAGTTAATAATTCCTTTATTATATGGTAAAGTTTTAGTCAAATGCTTTAAGGATGGAGGTATAGAGCCACAATTTCGTCCACCCTCATGTTGAAATTGGTTTATCGATGATAGAAGTAAGAAATAATGCCTCATGTTTCTGTTCTCTTCTGCTTTCATTCAGTGTTCATGTTTCTTTCTCTTTTACTGTCTTATATTTCCTCTTTCCTTATGATTTCTATTTTTTCACTTCTCCTCTATCTTTGGATGCTTGTTTCTACTTTATATGGGGTTGTTTTTTTTTTTTTGTCTTCTACCTCCATGGCAATTCATTTCTTGGCATTATATCTACAAGTATCATGCATATTTTGAGTAAAGATTGCCTTTTTCCAGTGCAAATTTATGCATTTGACGTACTGTGTATCTTCATGTGATGGATTCTCAAATACTCATGGATTGTAATTTGTGCAACTTTTACTATGTCTGCTTGGTTATGAGGATTTTGCTTTCTTTTTTGTTGTATCAGTGGCCAGTGTGAGGTTGAATTATCAATTGTTCAGTTTGTCTCAAATGCAACCTCTATGTATGTTGGCCATTTTTCAATAAAGAAATCTGTAATTATCTGTCCAAATGGAGACCTATGTAAATAAATAATTTTGACTATCATTGAAGTGCAAGAATCCTGATTGCTACTTTCACTTTATCGCTTAGCAATGTATGTTATGCAGCGCCAATCAGGTGACCTTGTGCCTATTAAAGAAGAGCTACATCATCAATGTTTCAAATAACTCGCAAGAAGAGTCAATGCACTTCAACTCTGCAACTTAAATTTATATTTGCTTTTTGTCCTTACTATGATAAAGCTTCTATTAAGAAATTGTGTAAAGTTTCATATAATGTAGTTATTTTTATGTTATTAGAAATGACATATTATTAATCAATGCATATACTTATTTTGAGTGGAATAGCTTATGAAGTTTCCTTTCTTTAGGTGGACATTTATGATAGAGTAATGCAACCTCTAGTGATGGATTTTATGGAAGGACATAGCTCTCTTTTAGTTGCAATGGGGCCTACGGGTTCTGGGAAGACATATACAATGTTTGGATCTCCGCAGCAACTGGGTATTGTGCCTCTTGCATTTAGGCAAATATTTAGCCAGGCAGCTGTTGATGAGAATATTGGAAGCTCTAGGTACATTTTGGTGTGTACATCAATGATTAGATGTAGTGCTCTCTGTTAAACTTTTCTTTTTTAAATTTATGGCCATTTTCTATAATTAAATGAGTCTTACTTTTTGTAATCATTATGTAGGTTGTGGTTGCATCTCTAGGTCAAAACCATTTCTTAACATAGCGAATGTTCATCAACTGTGTGATATCCACACATTAGTCATGCACTCCTTTCTATAGGAACTTCAGTTAGCTTTTTAATAAAAAAAATGTTTATTAATAGTTTAAATTTATAGGTCAAATTAGAGAATCGAGAGTCAAAACTATTAATGAAGTGATAAGTTTGGTTGTGTAGGTATATTTTGTCTTCTCTCTTTGATTGTGATTCTTTTCTTATTTTAGAAATTGAATATCATATTATTACAGGACGTATTATCTATCTATGTTTGAAATACATTCTGAACGAGGGAAAGGAGAAAAATTTTTTGATTTGTTACCAGAGTCTATGCCACACCAGCAGGCAGGCATTAGCAGCTTTAAGGAGGTAACTACTGCAAATTCAGAAACTGTTCTATCTTGTTTTATACAACAATTTTTTTTGTAGGGTTCTATAGAGGTTCTTCTGATTCTATAGGTCAAGATTTCTTCAGTTGCTGATGCAGAAAAATTAATAGCACATGGCACCTTCAAACGGTCTACTGCTGCTACAAATGCAAATAACAAGTCAAGGCACGTGATACTGAAATAGATTTTGCTGCTGGCTGAAATGAAAACTGTTACATGAATCAGCATTTTAGTCCTACTTTTGTGTCTTGAGTCTTGATATATATATAGATTTTTATGTTCTAGATTCAAAGTGTGAATTGCGATGTGTTTACTTTATCTTAATATCTTTTTGGAGAATGTAGTTCATGTTTGAGAGATAAGCATTGATTGTCATTGGAAGCTTCTCTGAATCTTTAGGGGTTTTGTTTTCTTTCTTGTCAAGGTTGCAGTGCATGCAGCATTGATTTATCTTTGCTTTACAATATTGAACATGAGAATGTTAATCACAAAACACGCACATGTGCATGCATACATGTATGATGTGTACATTTATGAATAAATGTTTGTACACATGCATCCATGAATAAATGTTTGTACAGGCTTTCATGCATATCCATTTTCGTGGTGCTAGTTTTCTTTACTAGTTAATCTTTAATAATATGTTTTGATATTATTATAACTGATCCTTTTTTTGGTTTGCAGTCGATCTCAATGTATCATTAATGTTCGTTGCATGCTGACGAGTGACACGGATGATCATTCATGTACTAAGGCAATTCTTACAATCGCTGACCTTGCTGGAGCAGAGAGAGAAAGAAAAACTGGAAATCAGGTTTATTTTTCCATACTTTTATTGTTTGGTTTTATCTTATTTTGCATAAAAAATGTTCTTAGCATGAACTTGTGCGTCAGGATTTGGCATTGATGTAATTTATTTTATGGAATATCCTTGTTTATGAGTTTTTTATTATACCATAACTCTTTCTGTGGACAAGTGAACAATACTTGTACACATAAAGTTGTTTAGAGAGAAAATGATGATTTGTTCATATTTAATTTTTTTGCATTTATAAGCAAAAGACATGCCTATTAGAAAACACACATCCCAATGCATGGGAAAATATTTTAAACAAAAAATTTATGAAATTATTTATTAAAAATTTGATTGGAGCATTACATAAATTTTATTGCAAAGCAAAAGTACTATGGTCACTGGAAAACATGATATTTTTCTAAGGGAGAAAAAATGTGAGTAATAGGGATATTACCCATGAGCTCATGTTTGGGAGTTAAGGTATGAATTACTAAGGCAAGTCCTGTTTCATGGTCTATATCATCTCTTGCCTTGTGTCGATTATTTGGGGTTTGTTTTTGAGTCCCCATTTCTCAGTCATTCTTCCTGAGTATTTTCTGAGGTTACAAATTATATTGAAAAACTTCCATTCATGCAACCATAGGTCTAGCTTTTAACTTTCCTGCTCCTAGTGATTAATTTTTTTCCTTGTCTAATTGTTGCATTTTTGTTGATTGCCTAATCGTACTTCCAATTCTCTTTTTGTCAACTTACGGCACTTTAAATGTTCCTCTAATATAGTTATTCCTTAATGTATTCTTCTTAATTTTATTGCACACCAGTTTAAATATTTTCATCTCTATCACACTCAATTTAGATATCATCATTTTTTTATTTATTTTCCAACACTTAAATCCATACAATATCACTGACTTAATTGATATTTTGTAAATTTTACATTTTAGTCTCCGTGATATTCTCTCTCATATAATTCTCTTATGGCACTTGCATTTTGAAGTACCACATCCGAGTTTAATTCTGAATGTTATATCTTCATTTTTATCTTTATTCTTTTTTGTAATAGATTGAAGATACACAAATTTGTTAAACTTAGATATCATTTTATTCTCAAAATATTGACTATAATTGTGAATGTCACACGCACTAAAATTGCATATTCTATACCTTTTTTTTGTTTTGCTAATTCTAAGTTCTCTATATTTTAAAGACATTGCTTTATCTTTTCACTCATTTCATTGTATTTATATTGATAATAACTATCTTTTACGAAAAGCATACCCTAGTGTACCTCTTTTTAAATATCTATTGTAAGTGGGGGTATGCATCATTATGTGAAAATCAAAAATTGAATCGAGCTGAAGAGGTTTGATTGATTTAGTTCTGTTTGAAAATATATTTTGGTTTTTGGTTTTTAAAACTTTAATATTAGGTTTTCAGTTATTATTATTTTCTATTTTTATTTTTAGGGGTGATTACATACATGGCACCCAATATTGCTATTTACAAATCAAACACTCTCTATCATTTATTTTTCAAATTCTCATTGAAATATGAAAATAAATGATAAAATCCCAACCCATAATTGTCATTTTTATCAAATTCACAATAGTTTGATTGTGGTACGCGTAAATGCATCGGTTTTATAGTTAAAAAATTCACTTATGTGCTTGATTTGTAAATAGCAATGTTCCTTGTGCTCTGTATGTAATTGTCCCTAATTTTTATTTATCTAAACAAATCAAAAAACAAAACATTGAAATTAAATGTAGAATTTATGAATGCAATTCTTATCTTTGTTCGTAACCTAACTCTAACTAACGAGTAAATTTCGATTTATATTCTCATTGAACCATTTAAATCATATTAAATGTAAGTTCAGTCGGCTTGGTTTTATCAAAGTTTTGATTGGTTCGATTTTTTGGATTTTGGATTTCAGTTACAGTCGGTTTGACCATTTTGAAAAACCGATCTATCTAAAATGATCGGATGCTCCCTAATTGTAAGCATCTTCTTAACCAATAAAGAAGAATAATCTTTAAAAAAAAAAGATGTATAATCTTTAAACTAATTCTTGTTGTAATCTTACAATAATTGGTCTCTCTTTTATCTTTCTAGAACTATTTTTAATACAATTATTATTTTCACCAAATAATTGTCTAAAGTGAATTGTGCAAACATGAAATCAAATTGATTCTTCTGAATTGATGTAATTTTTTTCAAAAATATATTTCTTTATTCTCTCACATAGCTTTATTATTTCATTACGCAAAATTGTTCTCTCTGTGGCTAACCCAATTTTGTACGCCTTTTTTGCTCTTAAGTGCTGGAGCTAGAATGATTTTTCTCCGTATTTGTTTTTCTATTAACCTTCATAATTCCATTGAAAAGATTCGTTAGCCAAACTATTGCACGATCCTGCTTAATTCTTTAATTCTTAATAATTATCTCATGTAAACCAAACAATTGCCTTTATGTATCCTTTTTAGAGCTAACTTCACTTTTTTTATCAATCAATAATCATCTCATTTTATTTTTATTATGCTCTTCTGAAGTACTCTTGACTTAAAACTTCCATTTAATAAGTTATCAAAGTAACATTTTCATCAGATTTTTATTTTTAACATTTTATTATTTTTTTCATATCTAACTTGTAAATTCTTTATTTTTTCTCTTCATCTATTTTATACATTTATTTTACATCATACACTTATCCTAAAATTTACATAATCAAATGTTATAGTCTTTAATTTTACTCATTTTGGATCATCACTCTAAAAAAAAGTACATTTCTTATCCTTAATAGCCCTTTTCTACTTCCCCACCCTACTATCAAATGTTATTACTTAGAAATGATTTGTTTCTTGACTCTCCTAAAACTTCAACAAAAATCAGCTCAGTTGAAGGAGCTATTTTATCTCATGTAAGTGTTGACCTTTATTTGGTTATAAAGTAGTTAGATTGGTAAATCAAAAGGGGATCCTCATCCATGCCCTCAAGGTAAACAATAGTGGGTCTTTGAAGGTGTCATAAATGATTTTTTTACAACCCTCAACCTAGGGGAACATAAACTTTGATGGTCAATTATCAATCAATTCAAGTCTACCCGATCAAATATAGGTCACCATAATTGTTAGGGTGTCGGTCAACTTTTTCGATTATATTATGAAAATATGGTATATGAAAATAATTTTTGAGATTTGATTTAAATATAAGAGATATATAATTTGAGTTTTAAAAGTAGTATGTTTTAATTTTTGAAAAAATGAGACCAAGTGGATCTCATTCGTCCAATAGTTTGCATAATCGTGTCTGATACCGCGAATACTACACCTTCCCGAAAGATAAGTGTAGACCTCGAGCGATAGACCCAATCTTGCAAACTAAGAGATGTGACACTTGTTTTGTCTGCGAACCTTTTATATATGACCGACAAGTTCCCTTCTAATATAAAATTAAATAGGGTTTATTTTACCTGGGTTCCATATTCCCTATAGAGACAAGCCCCTATAGTTAATTACATCCCAAATGACGGGCGTCACTTGAGAAAACTCTCGATAATAATCAATGGTTCTAGTTTTCAAGAATTCAAGGTTCAGGTTTTCAAGGTAGGATGAGGAAAATCAAGTGGAAATGGCTCAATGCGGAACACTTATTTTCAGGAGTCCAAAGGAAGGAACAAGTAGGGGATGTCATAGATCCTGAGGAGAAACCTCAGTGACTTCCCAAACTATCCTACTGTGTGGCTGCATTTTTAGAGATGATGTTATTTGAATGTTCAATCCTGCCAATTTTAGTATTTGGGACTTACATTTGCATAATACACGATTATGCAAATGACCCACAGAGATAAGAGGGTTTACGTCGTGTCACACGACAACCTCGGAACCTAAGGCGGGTTAGGACATACGCTGCAGAACATAGTTGTACAGGCGCCTAAAAAAAAGGAGCGAGGATTTACGTCGCGCTAGGCGAGCTACCTCGAAGTCCTATGGGTTGTTATTATACTAGGAAGAGATAATGCTGAAGAAGACGAGCTACCTCGAAGTCCTATGGGTTCTTATTATACTAGGAAGAGATAATGCTGAAGAAGATCTTCTTGTTGCTTGTTTTGACTCCTCATCGTGTTGCCCACAAAGTTGGCTCCAAGCTCCTGTCATCACGACGGCTCCGGGTTTAAGTGTTCGAGATTGGTGATTTGTGCTTCACAGTTTTGGTGTCAATGTTTGGTTTTGCATGCAGAATAAGCAGATCGCAGGTAAATAAAATGTACTTGAAATGTAAAATACAGTAAATGAAAATGCTTTAGATAAACTGTAAAAGCGTACATGGGCATCTGCTACTGTTGTGTTATTAATGTTGCGAGCATAGCATAATTTGCATCAGATCTTAATAAACTTGCAAGAAAATTAAATAAAGCAAGAAAACCCAGCATGAAAATCATAAAAACGGGTAGTAAAAATCATAAGCAAAAGAAACATATAACAACATATGAAAGATCAGGACTGGGTATAAGACATTGATAAAAGTGGGGGCTTAGAGCTGGGCTGTGTGCTTCCCGATCTTGAACAGGAGTTACCGGCCCGACAATCTACAGAAGACAGTCCTTAACCTCAATCCAAATGACTAACCATGGACTTTTATAAATTTTCATAGAGAAATTATCTGATTTCCATGCGAAAGTTGTTGTTTAAGTCTTTTTAATGCAAAGTTCTTTTTAACATGCAAAAGGGATTTTTATTTTTATTTTTGTAAATATTTTTGTAAAGTCGTATAGTCTACAGGTTAGTCACTCTAATCGTGCTAGAACTGCTGACAACCTAAGAGTGTCCGGGGTAACGATCCTACCAAGAATCGACGAATAATATCATAGGTCCTTCCCTCTGTCTATTGAAGATCCTTGAGGTAGGAGATACTATTTTAATAATCTAACCTCGTATCCCTCGTTTGAGCACACATAAGCAATGTCGTCATCGCCCTCGCCACCTAGACCCTAGACTTAAGTCCGATGATCCATATGTGGCGTTAAGAAATTTCCCCAATTGCTAAGAGGATTTGAGTGTAATATTCAAGCTCAAATCCCGATGCATTGAGTTTTATTGTAGGTTAAGTCATTGAGGGAATTTCACTGTTGATTTAAATAAGGAAGCATAGACTACGCCTCGGTGCATCCTGGTGTCTAGTGTTATAGTCAGTTTGTGAGTTAGGGTCAAGTGTCTAGTCTCACGGTGCATTCGAGGATTAAGTGAATGAACGTTTACTTAAGGTGTGTTTCTAAAACCTTGGGAGGTTACACTGCAGAGATTAAATAGATGGGCTCTCACCTAAGGTGTGTTCTTAAAGACTAGGAAACCTATATTGAGGATTAGGTGGATGGGCTCTCACCTAGAGTGTGTTCCTAAAGACTAGGAAACTTACATTGAGTATTAAGTGGATGGGCTCTCACCTAGAGTGTGCTCCTAAAATCTAGGAAGCCTACACTAAGGGCTAGGTGGATGGATTCTCACCTAGGGTGTGCACCTAAAGTCTAAGAGGTTTACACTGAGGACTAGGTGAATGGACTCTCACCTAAGGCGTACACCTAAAGCCTGAAAAGCCTACACTGAGGACTAGGTGGATGTACTCTCACCTGGGGTGTGCTCCTAAAATTCTAGGAAGCCTACTTTTTAACTTATGCTTAAGGTGATTTAAGGTTTTTCACCCTCAAATAAGTGTTTTCCAACTAATTAAATCAGAAATTCCCAATTTTTGACTTAACCATGTGAAAAGAAGTAAAACAAAAGAAAGATGAGGCAGACCCACTTCCAAAACTAGTAAAGTCAAGGGAGAAAACAACGAGTGGATCGACCTAAAAGCATTTAAATAATAATCAATTGAAACCCAAAACATTGGGCAAAAAGGGGTCTGTAAAACAAATTCTAAACCGCATGTAAATCAACACTTAAAGGCTACATAAGTCTTGCCAAAATAGTGCGTAGATTACCTCAAAGTCAGCCCACCAAAATGTCTTAAAACAGTGATTAAAACAACCCCGTAAATGATGGGTTTAGTGCCTCCAAAACAGTAGGTAAAGCTCCCAAAATCAGCCCTAAAACAGTAATTTTAAAATTCCCAAACAGCTCTTATGTAAGATCAAGGCATCAATTTTAAATATCCAAAAATCTGTTAGGAAATTCAATCCAAAATAGTGCGTAAACTCTCCAAAATCAGTTAACAAATTGTCTTTAAAATAGTACATGAATCAATTGACAAAGCCCTAAAAATCGCAATGTTTAAATCCACCAAACAACATGTAAAACAGCCCCCAAGGGAGGCATTCGGAAATGAAAGAATATAGACCTGAAAAGAAGCATTCAAGTCCTAGAATAACGATCATATCGAGCCTCATAATATTTCTTTTCGAGTGCTCGAAACATGAAATTAACAAATGAGTATTTAAAATCAACAAGTAAATGGTCATTGGAACATCAAAATATTTGCATTTAGGTGCTTGAAACATAAAACCAGTAAATGAGCGTTTAAAATCAGCAATAACATACAATCGAAATATTGTTTATATTTCTCCAAAATGAGTAAGAATGTATTCATGTGGAGAGGATTCCATTTCAAATTTATGTAAATAATTTGATAGGCATAAGATGCAATAGCTGGAAGAATATACCTGTCTCGAGGTTGTTGTTCGCTGGCGAGAAGGAGGCTAGCAGCTTCAGTCGAGTAAAGAAGAGATTCGGGCGCTTCTCTCGTGCGTGAGGAAGAGGGAGGTCGAATCGAGCTGGGTGCCACTTGAGGGGAGGACGAAGGTCTGTCGAGCGAGCGAGCAGCAGATCTGTTTCGATCGGGGGCTTCAATCCAGTCGCAGAGAGGAGCGGGTGAGCGAGTGAGAGACTTCGACGTGAGAAGGTGGAGATTGCGCGAGGGGTAGGCGAGGCAGAGGAAGGTCTCGGTGCAGAGGCAAGCGGAGGAGATGCATCTTATCGAGAGGGGAGGAAGAAGGCGGGCTCTAAAGGAAGGCGAGAGTTTCGAGCGTGAGGGACGAAGCGGGTGAATCCGATACTTTTCTGTGAAGACGAATCGGGAGAGGAGAGCCACAGGCTTCGGTGACAGAGGGGAGATTCGGCTAGGAATTCGTCGTTGGGAGGAGAAGAAGCGCGAGTCGTTGAAAAGAGCTAGATCGAGCGTGAGGGTGAGGAGTTAGAATCCAGAGCCTCGAACCTCCTCAAAGGGAAGAGTATATCAAAAATTTCAAAGAGACGTTATGCGAGACTTTTGGCGGGGTATTGAATGAATTCCGTTGATGCAGCAGCTTCAAAAGGAAAATTTTAAACTCTCAATTAAAATGAGAGTAAATGACCCATTTAAAATTTGAAAATTTGAAATTCAAAATTGAAAATTTTATCGAGTCCAGCTCAAATCAAATCTGACTTGAACTTGGGTTGAGTTCGGGCCCGCGCCCCACAAATTAAAAAAAAATCATGCATCGATTTCCGTGCCAACTGTGCGCGTGCGAAACCATAGCAATACGGGTGTTCTTCCTAGCTAAAATTGATGTTCCAGACGCGTCGGCGCGGTCCGTTTCGTCATCCGGGGTCGTCCAGACGAGTTCGCCAACGAGCGAGTCGATTCAAGTCAAAGTCGTGTGTGGTGCAGTGAGTGCGTGAATTGCGGCGTGCACGAGTAATCAAGTCACAAAGGGTTCACCTAAGGTTGTTTGATCCTATAAGAACTCAATTTCGGGCCCTCTACATGTTGGTTGTTAGCCCTTGCAACTAAAAGTTGAGTGATTCGAACCACTCATGCGAGTTCTTCACAAAAATGAGTCAAGAAATGACTTGAAGTTCTATGGGAGGTGGGCTCCATTGCTAGTCCGCTAGGATTGTCAATAAGAACTCCTAAAGCTAGATCCTAGGTTCTAAGAGTAGGAGACTAAAACCTCACTAAAAATG